>CAUYLG010029100.1:0-12319 GCA_963573385.1 Cacajao melanocephalus
GAGATGGGGTTTCTCCATGTTGGCCAGGCTGGTCTCAAACTCCCGACCTCAGGTGATCCTCCCACTTTGGCCTCCCAAAGTGCTGGATTACAGGTGTGAGCCACTGAGCCCGGCCTGCCTATTTTTTTAAAACTTCATTCTACAGACTAGAATATGAAGGATGAGAGAGGTTTAGTAAGTTGCCTAGATTCAGACTGCTAGTCAGTGGTGAACTGAGGATCTGTGTCTAGTCCAGCATGTTGCCAATGCCACTCCTCTTAACCACGATGCTGTTCCTGCTCCCCAGGTGATTTCTGATTTGCTTTTATGTTTACACTAACTTATCCTACATAGCTTTGCTGAGCCAATATTTAAGAGTAATTATAAGATTCATCATCCAAGAGGTCTATTTGACTTTGGACATGTAAAGTTCATTGTTTCTCAGAAGAAGCAAATTCTAATTTCAGGTCTGAAACTCAAGATGGCTGGAACACTTCTATTTTTTGTAGGGCACATAATAATTTTTAAAAGGAACTTTGTGACCGGGTACAGCAGCTCACGCCTGTAATCCTAGCACTTTGGGAGGCCAAAGTGGGCGGATTGCCTGAGCTCAGGAGTTTGAGACCAGCTTGGGTAACATGGTGTGACCCTGTCTCTACTAAAAATACAAAAATTTAGCTGGCTGTGGTAGGGCTTGCTTGTAGTCTCAGCTACTTGGGAGGCTGAGGCAGGAGAGTCACTTGAACCTGAAGGCAGACTGCGCAGTGAGGTGAGATTGCACCACTGCACTCCAGCCTGGGCGTGAAAGAATGCTTGAAATCGTTTTTTTTTTTTTTTCTTTTTCCAGAAATGTGCTTACCCATGAAATAGTTTTGAACTGAACATAAGGGTGGGAAGACTCCAGCACTTGCACTGTTTTGAGTGTGAGTAGATTGGCGAGTGCTTGATGCCCTCCCATTGCTTTGAGCGCAGTCCTGCCTCCCTCCTGAGGTCAGATCTGGAATTCCTCTTACCTGCTGTGGGTTGGCACCTGGATATACTTCAGGCCCACCACACTCAGCAGGTTGAAGCTACACTCATGGTCCTTCCCCTTAGAGCTTTTACCATAGTCCTTGTTTGGTTACCAGCATAACCATCCTTTCAGTTATTTATGATTAAAATACTCAGTAACCTTACCTTTCCTTTCCCTTCCCTTCCCCTTCCCCTTCCTTTCCTTTCCTTTCTTATGACAGTTTCTCTCCATCACCCAGGCTGCTCACTGCTCTGCCTCCCAGGTTCAAGCGAGTCTCATGACTTAGCCTCCCGAGTAGCTGGATTATAGGTGTGCGCCACCACGCCTGGCTAATTTTTGTACTTTTTGGTAGAGACAGGGTTTTGCCATGTTGGCCAGTCTGGTTTTGAACTCCTGGCCTCCAGTGATCCACCTGCCTTGGCCTCCCAAAGTCCTAGGATTAAAGGCATGAGCCACCAAGCCCAGTCTGTTTTTTTTTTTTTAATTAGTTGTTTGTTTTTGAGACAGGGTCTCACTCTGTTGCCCAGGCTGGAGTACAGTGGCATGATCATGGCTCATTGCAGCCTCAACCCTCTGGTCCCAAGTGATCCTCCCACCTCAGCCTCCTGAGTAGCTGGGACCATGGGTGTGTACCACCATGCAAGGCTAATATTTTTGTTTGTTGTGGAGATGGTTGGGGGGGGGTCTCACTATGTTGCCAAGGTGGGTCTTGAACTCCTGGGCTCAAGCAATCCTCCCACCTCAGCCTCCCAAAGTATTGGATTTATAGGCTTGAGTTACTGCACCTCAGTAATCTTTGATTTCTTTGATTCTCCCAAACCAATCTAAATAACCTTTCTAATTAAACACCAAGTCCTATTGATTGTCTCTCTTTCTCTCTTTAATTTTAAGGACAGGGTCATGTTCTGTTGCTCAGGCTGGAGTGCAGTGGTGTGATCATAGCTCACTGCAGCCTCCAACTCCTAGGCTCAAGAGATTCCCTAGTTCCAGCCTCCTGAGTAGCTGGGACCACAGGTGCACCTGGGTAATGAAAAAAAATTTTTGTAAGACCAGGTGCAGTGGCTCACACTTGTAATCCTAGCACTCTGGGAGATGGAGGTGGGAGGATCACTGGAGCCCAGGAGTTTGGGACTGGCCATATATATATAGTGAGACTTTGTCTCTACAAAAATAAAAACTTAGCCAGGTGTGGTGGTGCATACCTGTAGTCCTAGCTACTTGGGAGGCTGAGGTGGGAGGATCACTTGAGCCCAGGAGGTTGAGGCTACGGTGAGCTGTGATTGCACCACTGCATTCCAGCCTGGGCAACAGAGCGAGATGTTTTTTCACTGATGTTTTCTTGCTTTTTCAGGATTTCATCCAAGACACCGTATTACACTGAGCTGTCATCGCTCCTTTGTTTCTTCTGATCTGTGACAGTTTTCCAAGTCTTTTCTTGTGTTTGATAACCTTGACAGTTTTGAGACTACTCTCGGGTATTTTGTAGAATTCTCTCAATGTGGGCTTGTCTGGTGTTTTTCTCACGGCTAGGTTGGGCTTTGGGATTTTGGAAAGAAGACTTTAGAGATGAATGCCATTTTCATCACATCACATGAAAGGTAAGTACTATTAACATGATGTATCACCGATGCTAACCTTGATCTTGATCATCAGGTAAAACAAGTGTTCGCTGCTTGCCAGATTTCTTCTCTGTAACATTATATTTCTCCCCATGCCCTCCTTTTCTTTTCTTTTACCTTCCCTCCCTCCCTCCCTTCCTTCTTTCTTTCTCTTTCTTTCTTTCTCTTTCTTTCTTTCTCTTTCTTTCTTTCTCTCTTTCTTTCTTTCTCTCTTTCTTTCTTTGATCTCTCTTTCTTCCTTTGTTCTCTCTTTCTTTCTTTCCTTCTTTCTTTCTTTCTTCTTGCTTTCTCACCCAGGCTAGAGTGCACCGCGATTACTGCTCACTGCAGCCTCAACCTCCCAGGCTCAAATGATCCTCCCACCTCAACCTCCCAAGTAGCTGGTTCTACAGGCACATGCCACCATGCCCAGCTAATTTTTAAAAATGTTTTGTAGAGACAGGGGTCTTACTCTGTTGCCAGGCCGGTCTCCAACTCTTGGGCTCAAGTGATCCTCTCACCTTGGCCTCCCAAAGTGCTGGGATTACAAGCATGAGCTACCCCACCCTGCCTATTTTTCCCCTGTGTATACTTTTTTCTTTAGATGCAAGTCCTAAAATGCTTCCCACACTCCAGGTAGGTAAGAAATTAAGTTCTATCTCCTCAATGAAGGAGTATCTACAAAATTATTTGGAATTCTTCTGTAAACAGTTGTCTCTAAGACCTACAATTATTTTACTCAGTCATTTGCTTAAATCAGTAGCATGGTTTGGCTCTGTGTCCCCACCCAAATCTCATTTTGATTTGTAATCCCCATGTGTGGAGGGAGGGAGGTGATTGGATCATGGGGGTCGTTTCCCCCATGCTGTTTCCGTGGTGGTGAGTGAGTTCTCAGTAGATCTGGTGGTTTTATAAGTGTTTGGAAGTTCCTCCTTCATTCTTCTCTCTCCTGCCGCTTTGTAGAGAAGGTACCTGCTCTGACTTTGTCTTCTGCCATGATTGTAAGTTTCCTGAGGCCTCCCCAGCCATGAGGAACTTTGAGTCAATTAAACGTCTTTTTTTAATAAATCACCCAGTCTTGGGTATTTCTTTATAGTAGTGTAAAAATGGACTAATACAATCAGTATGGACTGCTGGTTGTTTCTTGTATATTTGGGGTTATAATCCATTACTATGCTATTTATTTTGTTGTTTAAGTTGTTGCCACTTTGGCCATTTAGAATGTTTCAGACTTTGACTTGCCTCATCCTTTTGTTTTTTGAGTCCTTTTTTACTTTCTTATCTTTCTTTTCTTTTCTTTTTTTTTTTTTGTTTGAGATGGGGTCTTGCTCTGTTGCTTAGGCTGGAGTGCAGTAGTGCAATCATAGCTCACTGCAGGCTTGAACTCCTTGGCTCAAACGATCCTCCTACCTCAGCCTTCCAAGTACCTGGGACTACAGGTGCACACCTCTAGATAATTAGCTTTTTTTTTTTTTTTGAGACAAGATCTCGCTTTTTCACCCAGGCTGGAATACAGTGGCGTGAACACAGCTCACTGCAGCCTTGACCTCCCAGACTCAAGTAATCCTCCCACCTCAGACCCCCAAGAAGCAGGGACAACAGGTGCATGCCACCAAGCCTGGCTAATTTTTGTATTTTTTTTTTTTTTGGAGAGATAGAGTTTCACCATGTTGCCCATGCTGGTCTTGATCTCCTGAGCCCAAGTGATCTGCCCACTTTGGCCTCCCAAAGTGTTAAGATTACAGGCCTGAGCTGCCTCATCCAGCCACTTTCTTACTTTTTAGCACCATAAGATGTTCCAGGTTAATCTTATATCTTCCCTGCCACAGACCTAGCTTCAGCCATATCTGCAACGTGCTCTGCTTCCTTTTATTGCAGAAAGATATAATGGTATTAGAAACCAAGATCTGGACACTTAATGTGCTCATTTCTACAGGGATATCACTGCCTTTAGGCTCAACCAGCTGATAGAACTAGAAAATATACGTGTATGCTAACTCATGTGTATTTATTCATTTTCATGCTGCTGATAAGGACATGCCTGAGACTGGGTAATTTACAAAAGAAAGAGGTTTAACTCAACTAACAGTTCCATATGGCTGGGGAGGCCTCACAATCATGGTGGAAGGTGAAAGGCATGTCTTATATCACAGCAGGCAAGGGAGAAATGAGCATCAAGTGAAATGGGTTTCCCTTTATAAAACCATCGGATCTCTTGAGACTTATTCACTACCACTAGAACAGTATGGGGGAACCGCCCCCATGATTCACTTATCTCCCACCAGGTCCCTCCCATAATGTGTGGGAATTATGGGAGTACAATTCAAGGTGAGATTTTGGCAGGGACACAGAGCTAAACCATATCACCATGTCTATACAACTTACCTATGATAGTTTCTGTATTTATCCATTTATTTCTCTATTCAGCTAAACATGAATTCATGCTGATATCTCTGACTCTAATCCAGCACCACATGGTTTAGCCTAGTCCTTCCCTCCTGCTTATCGATAATTTCCCTTGTCAACAGTGATAAGCACATCTCCCACTATCCACCATCTACTTGCCTATTAGTTTATCCCCAGTATGCATGTAAAATAGTTTCAGAAATTTTAACCTATAATCCCATGAGAAACAACTTCACCCACTGGAGGATAGTGTTTATGTAGATTTCCATTTGTCTTTAGCCTTGCATTTTCCAAAGGTATTTAGATCAGCTCTTTCCCCCCCAATCCACTTCACAGCTTTGTAAAACATTTAGATTCTTTGTCACAGTCTGTATTTCATTCTGGGATACCTCCATCTTCTGATTTATTTTTTAAAAATCTGCATCCATTGAAGTTTACTTTTCGTGAGGTTAAGTTCTATAGGTTTCGACAAATGCATAGTAAACTGTATACGCTTCCCCAGTGTCATAAAAAATAATTCCATAATCCCAACATTTTCCTGTGTCCCCTTTGTGACCCTTTCCCCAACTTGCTTTTGTTTTCACATTTTTACTTAGCCTAAATTTATTTTTCCTCCTCTGCTGGTGTCTAACTACCAACGAATGGCTGCTCAAACACCTCCTCTTCTACAAACTCCATTCTTAATATTATTACCACCGAATCCCACAACACACACATTGATGCTCGAAAGCACTCATTACTTAAAGTTTCCATAGTACTTTGCTCTTACTTTTATTATATAATTTCAATTTTATAAAGAAATAATTTTAGTTTTTGTCTTCCTCCCTCCTTTGACAGATTCCAAGGAGCAAAGACCGTGCTTTTCTCATTGCTGTTTCTTCAGAGCTTGGCTTACAGTGAGTGTTCATTAAACGTTTGTGGTTTTCTGAATTGGATACATTATAGTTAATATTTAAATTAACCATTTAATTAAACTGAACAAGTATTTATTGAGCACCAGGTAAGTTCTTGGCAGTTTAATAGGTGCTAGATGCGGGGAATACAAAATGAGTATCCTGTTTAACAATTTCCTTGGGTTTATAATGTCATTGAGACAATAGTTTATGTTTGGTGCTGATGTGTTTATCGCTATGAGGTTGGAGCTGGGAATGGGAAACTCCAACCTTGCAGTAACAAGTCAGTTTGGTATATGGGGCAGAAAAAATTTTAGTGATCCAGATTTTAGATTAGGATAATGAGAAAAGAAATACTCCTGGCTGGCTGGGTGTGGTGGCTCATGCCTGTAATCCCAGCACTTTGGGAGGCCAAAGCAGGAGGATCACTTGAGACCAGGAGTTCAAACCAGCCTGGGCAACATGGTGAAACCCTGTCTCTACTGAAGATAAAAAAATTTGCTGGGTATGGTGGCACACACCTGAACTTCCAGCTACTCAGGATGCTGAAGTGGGAGAATCCCTTGAGCCCAGGAGTTTGAAGATGAAAGCGAGCTATGATTATGTCATTGCACTCCAGCCAGGGTGACAAAAAAAGACCTTGTTT
The DNA here is from genome assembly GCA_963573385.1 of Cacajao melanocephalus. Lineage (NCBI taxonomy): Eukaryota > Metazoa > Chordata > Mammalia > Primates > Pitheciidae > Cacajao > Cacajao melanocephalus. The sequence goes on from CAUYLG010029100.1 coordinate 6,535, forward strand.
TGAGAAAAGCCCAAATGTGACTTCTTCCTTCAGTATCTCCTCTGAAAAGGGAGAAAGACAGACTCAGGGGCTCTGTGGCTTGCTTGCTCAGCTGTATTTGCACTGGCAAAGGCAGCACATTTGTACTGGACGATAGAGAAGTTACTTGGTCTTGTCCTGAGTTCCTGGCAGAGAACTTCAAAAACACTTGGAATTTCTCAAGTGATAGGAGTAGTTTAATTATTCATGAGTCCCTTGGATCACACCCAAGTTTATGCTACTGCAGTGACTCATGGTGGGTCCCTGGATAGCGTCATGGTTGGGGCTGGTTGCCAGAGATCAACCATGTGATTAGAGGACTTTGAGCCAGTTTACCAATGGGCAACAACAGGACTAGAGATGGATTTCAATCATGTGACCAATGATGCAACTGATGATTAAACAGTCATGTTTATGTAATGAAACTCCAATAAGAAAGCTGAGCACTGGGGCTCAGTAGAACCTTTTGGTTGGTGAATACAACAATGTGACACGCTCTGATTCCATGAGGAGGGACATGGAAGCTCTGCATTTGAGACCCTCCTAGATCTTGCCCTAAGTATCTCTTCATTTGGCTGGTCCGATTTCTATCCTTCATAAAAAAACTGTAGTTGTGGGCCGGGCGTCGTGGCTCGTGCCTTTAATTCCAGAACTTTGGGAGGCTGGGGTGGGAGGATCACTTAAGGTCAAGAGTTTGAGAACAGCCTGGCCAACATGGTGAAACCTGTCACTACTAAAAATACAAAAATAAAAATACAGATGGGGTGGCATGTGCCTGTAATCCCAACTGCTTGGGAGGCTGAGGCAGGAGAATCGCTTGAACCCGGAAGGCAGAGGTTGCAGTGAGCTGAGATTGTGTCACTGGCCTCCAGCCTGGGAGAAAGAGAAAGATTTTGTCTCAGAAAAAAAACCCAAAAACCCCACAAAACTGTAGTTGTGGCCCAGTGTGGTAGCCCACACTTGTAATCCCAGCACTTTGGGATGCCAAGGCTGGAGGATTGTTTGAACTTATCAGTTCAAGAGCAGCCTGGGCAACAAAGTGGGACCTCCATCTATACAAAACAAAAAAATTAGCTGAACAGGGTAGTTCATGCCTGTAGACCCAGCTACTCAAGAAGCTGAGGCAGGAAGATTGCTTGAGCCTGGGAGGTCAAGGGTGCAGTAAGCTGTGATCATGCCACTGCACTCCAACCTGGGTGACAGCAACACACTGTCTCAAAACAAAACAAAACACAAAATTGTGGATATAGGCATAGTATTTTCTTGAGTTCTGTGAGTCATTTTAACAAATCATCTGACCTCAGGAGATGGTGGGGACCCCCAAATTTGTAGCCAGTCTGAAGTGTGAGTGGGCTGAGAACCCCTGAAGCATAGCTGGTGTCTGCAGTGAGGGTGGTCTTCAGTCTTCTTGTGAAGCCCTTCACTTGTGGGGTCTGCCCCAACTTCAAGTTGCCAGAACTGAATTACAGTACCACAGCAGAGGTTAGGACAGACCGTGTGCCACACCAGTGAGAGAATACAGCCTCAAGGGTTGAATTCCAGGCTTAACATTTAGAGGGGAGTGATGTTTGTGGGATTAGTGCCTTAAACCTACAAATCACAGCTTGTGGTTTTCTTGCTACTCCTCATAATAGTGAAGGCAGATGGTGGCAGAATACAGTTTGCGAAGATGGTAAAATTTTGGAGTGGACCATTGTGATATCGGGAAATATGTATTTGGCCTTCATTTCTGTTTCTTGGCGCACAACTCCTAAAATCCTTGGGATCTCCAAATTGCAGATTTTTTTTTTTTCTGAGGCAGAGTCTCACTGTATCACCCAGGTTGGAGTGCAGTGGCACGATCTTGGCTCACTGCAACCTCCACCTTCCGGGTTCAAGTGATTCCCCTACCTCAACCTCCCGAGTGGCTGGGACTACAGGCGTGCACCACCACGCCCAGCTAATTTTTGCATTTTTAGTAGAGATGGGGTTTTGTGAGGGTGCCCAGGCTGGTCTCAAACTTCTGACCTCAGGTGATCCACCCACCCTCTTCGACCTCCCAAAGTGCTAGGATTACCGGCGTGAGCCACCGCACCTGGCCCAAGCTTGTGGTTTTCTTGCTACTCCTCATATGGTGAGGGCAGATGGTGGGAGAATACAGTTTGTGAACATGGTGAAATGCGAGGATGTGCCATTGCGTTATTGGAAAATATATGTTTGGCCTGATTTCTTTGCTGGCACACAACTCCTAAAATCCTTGGGATCCCTAAAATGATGTTTTTTTCTTTTTTCTTTTTTTTTAGATAAGGTCTCACTCTAATGCCCAGGCTGGAGTGCAGTGGCATGATCTCAGCTCAATACAACCTCTGCCTCTAGGTTCAAGCAATTCTCTTTCCTCAGCCTCCTGAGTAGCTGGGATTACAGGCATGCACCACCACGCCCAGGTAATTTTTGTATTTTTATTAGGGAAGGAGTTTCACCATGTTGGCCAGGCTGGTCTCAAATTCCTGACCTCAAGTGATCCAACCACCTTGGCCATCCAAAGTGCTAAGATTACCGGCGTGAGCCACCACACCTGGCCTGAGCTTGTGGTTTTCCTGCTGCTCCTCATATGGTGAAGGCAGATGGTAGGAGAATACAGTTTGTGAAGACGGTGAAACGGAGGATGTGCCATTGTGATATTAGGAAATATGTGTTTTGTCTTCATTTCTTTCCTGGCCTATAACTCCTAAAATCCTTGGGATCCCCAAAATGCTGTTTTTTTCTTGGCCCTTTTTTTTTTTTTTTTTTTTTTTGAGATAGGTTCTCACTCTGATGTCCAGGCTGGAGTGCAGTCACATGATCTCAGCTCAATGCAACCTCTGCCTCCAGGTTCAAGTGGTTCTCCTGCCTCAGCCTCCTGAGTAGCTGGGATTATAGGCGTGCACCATCATGCCCAGCTAATTTTTGTATTTTTAGTAGAGAAGGGGTTTCACCATGTTGGCCAGGCTGGTCTCAAACTCCTAACCTCAAGTGATCCACCCGCCTCGACCTCCAAAAGTGCTGGGATTATAGGCGTCAGCCCCTGCATTGAGCCCTTTTCTGGGTCTTTTGTTTGATAGTTTCATGTTGGGGCTGGTCACTGGGAAGACCAAGGCAGGGTTAAAGGGTTGGGACTTTCAACTTGAGTCCCCACATCCAGCAGAGGGGCTGGAAGTCAAGTTGATCACCAGTGGCTAATGGTTTTTATCAATCATGCCTACGTAATGAAGCCTCCATAAAAACCCAAGAGGATAGGGTTTGGAGAGCTTCCAGATAGCTGAACACACAGAGGTTCCTGGAGGAAACTGTTCCCAGGGAAGACAATGAAAGCTCTGTACCTCTTTCCCCATACTTCACCCTATGCGCCTCTTCATCCGTCTCCTTTGCACTCTCCTTCATAATAAACCGGAAAATGTGAAGTGTTTCCATGAGCTCTGTGAGCTGCTGCAACAAATTAATTGAACCCAAAGAGGGGGTCCCAGAATTTCCAACCTGAAGCAATTGGTCAGAAATTCTGGAGGCCTGGAACTTGCTACTGGTATCTGATGCTGGTGCGGGGCAGCGGGAGGGGCAGTCTTGGGGACGGAGCCCTCAACTTATGGGATCTGACACAATCTCCATGTGAGTAGTGTCAGAATTACATTGGAGCACATCCAGATATCTGCTGCTTGGTGTGTGGGGATAAACCCTCATACCCTGGGTCACAGAAGTCTTCTGTGTTGGTGATAGTAGTGGTGGTGTGAGAGCAGAGGAAAAACACAGTCAGAGTTTTCCACTAAACATTCAGGAGATGACTTCAACAACACTATAGCCCCCCCACAAGGGGATGAATGCCCAGGCTCCCGGGGCCACAGACCCGTAGGACTCCCCTGCCTAATGCCATATACTGGGAGGTCCATCATTCTTAAGGATCATGGTAGTTGGTATTTATTTTTTATTTTTTTATTTTATTTTATGAGTTGGAGTCTCGCTCTGTAGCCCAGGCTGGAGTGCAGTGGCATGATGGCTCACTACAACCTCTGCCTCCCAGGTTCAAGAGATTCTCCTGCCTCAGCCTCCTGAGTAGCTGGGATTACAGGTGTGCACCACTATGCCCTGCTAATTTTTGTATTTTTAGTAAAGATGGGGTTTCACCATATTGGTCAGGTTGGTCTCGAACTCCTAGCCTTGTGATCCACCTGCCTCGGCCTCCCAAAGTGCTGGGATTACAGGCATGAGCCACCATGCTTGGCCTCTTTTTTTCTTCTCTACAGGTGTTATTGATATTGATATTCAAGCACCATGTTACTGAAAATAATCACATTGCCAAAATCCAGCTTTAGGCTGACAGACCTGATTCAGGCTGAATGCAATTCACAAATCAATAGACTATATAATAACAGTTTCATGCCAGGATCTGAATTCTGCCCTAATTTAATATGACTTAACACAATTCTATATTGCATTTCCACCCTTGTTCTGTCAACTCAAGGAAAACACAACTTTGAGGTGGTGACACTCTCAGTTACACCTTCCTGAACCCTCTGGATGTGATTTTTAGAGACAAAATTGCAAAGTAGAAAAATCTGTGTTTGGGGCCTCTCAGCCTGATCCTTACTCTTTCTATTTCTCATCAGGTCTGTAGTTCCCGCAAGACCTTCCTTTCCCAGGAGGACACCAATCTCCTGGCAAAAGTTGGTAGTACCTTTCCCAGGGGCATTTTTATTTATTTGTTTGAGACAGGGTCTCACTCTGTTGCCCAGGTTGGAGTGCAATGATGTGATCACATGACTCACTGCAGCCTTGACCTCTCAGCCTTAGGTGATCCTCTTGCCTCAGCCTGCGGAGTAGCTGGAACCACAGGTGTGCCCACATGATGCCCAGCTAACTTTTAAATTATTTGTAGAGACAGGAGTCTCCCTATGTTGCTCAGGCTGGTCTCAAACTCCTGGGCTCAAACAATCCTCCCACTTTGGCCTCCAAAAGTGCTGGGATTACAGGCATGAGCCAGTGCTCCCAGCCCCTAATGTTCTTTTTCTAAAAATTCATTTTCTGAACAAATATTTCAGTGCTTACTATGTGCCATTTGTAGTGTTAGGGACTAGTTTTACAGTAATAGAGAATAATCTTGGCCAGGCAGGGTGGCTGACGCCTGAAATCTCAGCATTTTGGGAGGCTAAAGTAGAAGTATGGCTTGAGGCCAGGAGTTCAAGACCAGCCTGAACAACATACCAAGAACCTGTCTCTACAAAAAAAAAAAAAAAAAGTTATAAAATGTCAGCCTTCCAGCTACTCAGGAGGCTGAGGTGGGCGCATCACCTGAGTCCAGGAACTCCAGGCTGCAGTGAGCTAGGATTGCGCCATTGCACTCCAGCCTGGGCAACAGAGTGAGAACTTGTCTCAAATAAATCAATAAGAATAATCTTATGTATTTTATAATTACATAATTATTAGCAAGTGTGAAGCGGTGATTCTCACTTTACTGTGCATAAGAATTGCCTGAAATGTGTGTTAAAAATGCTGATTTCTGGCCAGGCGTGATGACTCATGCCTGTAATCCCAGCACTTTGGGAGGCTGAGGTGGGCAGATCACGAGGTCAGGAGTTTGAGACCAGCTTGACCAACATGGTGAAACCCTATCTCTACTAAAAATACAAAAATTAGCAAGGTGTGGTGGTTGGCGCCTGTAATCCCAGCTACTCAGGAGGCCGAGGCAGGAGAATCGCTTGAACCTGGCAGGCAGAAGTTGAGTGAGCAGAAATGGCACCACTGCACTCCAGCCTGGGTG
>CAUYLG010029101.1:0-187948 GCA_963573385.1 Cacajao melanocephalus
CCCTCCTTTTCCTCCCTCCCTTCCCTTCTCCTTCCTTCCTCCCTCCCTTCCTTCCTTCCTTCCTTCCTTCCTTCCTTCCTCCCTTCCTTCCTCCCTCTCTCTCTCCCGTTCTCCTACCCTCCCTCTTTCTCTCTTCTTACTTACTATCTTACTCCATTTTTTCTTCCTTCCTCCTGGGCCCTACCTCTCTTCTGCCCTCCCCTCCCCTTTCCTTCTCTCCTCCGCCTTACCCTTTTCCTCCTCCTCCTCTTCTTTTTCTTCCCTTCTTCTTCCTATTGCAGGTTGAATGTCTGAATCATGATAACAATTCTTTGCTATGTAAGAAGGCATTATTGTCCTCCACACTTCAGCTATCATCACAATCAGGCATAGCCTTAAAATATAAGAAAAGTAGATACTATTAGCCTATATACAATCTTAAACCGTAAAACCATGGGAGTTTTATCTTCTATACCCAGAACTTCATAGTGGCCTTATAGCGTCACAGCTGCTAAGACACTAAGAAATGGTAAATAGCTGAAAATGAAGATCCATTGAGGAGCGCTCTTCTATTATTTTAAGAATCCTCTTAAGTAGCGTGAGGTGAAAGATAACAAATGAGATGGTCAGGGCTTCCCAGGTGATGCCTGTGTCTCAGAGACACAGGGTCCCGGGAAGGGGAGCACAGAGCCCTGGTGAATGTGCCTCCCAGAGCTGCGCAAGGGGGAGCATGGCTAAGAAGTCAGAACAAAAGAAAGAGAGACGCCTTTTGTCCCTGATAAGTTCCTGTGCTGTGTTCATCTTTCCTTGGGTGATGTGGCCTCGGGCTCAAGGGGACCCTTTATCCCTTCACTGTTCACCACTGTCCCATTGTTTCCCTTAACAAGAAATACACAGTATTAAAACATAGTGGGAAAAATGTAGCTTCATACGTTAGATTTACCCCTGAAGTTTAAAGCATTAGCTATTTAAAACGTCTACCTGATATTACATAATTACTGTTAATTTCTTAAGTATGTTAATACTGTCATGACTGTGTTTAAAAATAAAGTTCTAATATGTTAGATATGCACATTGAAACATTTGTAGGTAAAATGATATGATTTCTGGAATTTTCTTCCAAATAATATAGAAATAATTATCAAATGGGGGTCTAGGTAAGTGACAGTGGCCAAATCACAGTTTTGTAATTGACAGATATTTGGGTTTACTACACTGTTATCTTTAAAACTTTGTGTCTCTTTAAAATTCTCCATACTTAAACAGTTCAATAAAATTGAAGTTGTGTAACAGTCACAGAAGAGGGATCCTGCATCAGACTGACAGGAAATAAATCAGCTTTCTACCTTTGGATTCTGAGGATAAAGTTCCCCTCTGCTGCTCAGTTTCATCTTCTGTAAAATGAAGATAGTAGCCTGGACCTCTTAGAATCATTGCGGAGACCACATGAGTTGCTGTGTGTCACATCCTACATGTACACAACACATGTAACCCAGCTATTAGTGCCTCTCACACAGCACACATATGACCACTACCATTAACTCATAACAGTAAAACCTTTGTGTTTACTTTCCTCCTGAAATTTCTTAGATTGACAGTTGTTGTGTAGGAGAAAAGGCTAATTTTGTATATGAAAAGTATTTTGGAATTAATAGATACCTTTTCTATTTTGCTACCACAGGCAGAAATCACTTATTAATAACTTTTCTATTACTTGTAATATTGGATGGATTACTAAAGATATTCAAAGAAATTATTGTTTTAAATTTTGCTAGGAATATACTATAGTTTTTTTTTCCCCCTTCATATTAGGGTAGGTTAACTAATTAGATAGCTTAGCCATAACACTGCCCATATTCATGGGCATTTTGTCTTTCTTTTTTTGTTCTGTTGCAAAGCCTATACAGCTTCATTTTTCTCTATAATTACAATTTTTAAATCATCATTTGTAGTTTACCTTTATGTAACACCTGAAGGGCAGTAACTTTATAGCTGCTTAATCCTGTAATTCTTTCTTTTCCACATTATTTAAATTCTAACTCATCCCTGTTATAGGAAAGGAACCACTGCCAGGACTCTAGGCAACTTAACTTCTAAGAATCCACTTTCACTGACAAACACAGTGAAGGCTGTCGAAGCGTGAACGTGTGTGTAACTGTGGCTGTTCACGGTTTCCTCCGTTCTGGCCGTGGTGTACCTCCGTGCAGTCTGTGTTCCCTTCCCTCCCGTATGGGACTACCTTCCCACCCACGGGACCCCGTCATCCTTTACTTGATGAGAGGCAACAGAAGTGGTTGTCACAAGATCACCTTTGAGCAAATACTTTGTCCAAATCACCCTCAAGTATGAAGGGTGAAAAGATGAGTAAAGTTGGAGCATTTTGGAAAACTAAGAATTAATCGGAATTTAGCAGGTGAAGTAAAGGCACCTGCGTGGTGCCATGGTCAAGCACCACGGGCTCTGGGGTGGGAGTGTTTGTTTGGATGGGCAGGCACAGGAGGGCTTCCTGGGGTGTGTGGAGTAACAGGATCCGGCATCTGATATGGAGGCAACAGAGAATCATGAGGAGGAGGTAGAACGCAGGCAAATGGGAAATGGAAAGGATATTCTCGTACGCACCTGCAGGGAGGGTGAGCGTCAGTGAACGGTCAGTCTAAAATGAAGGCATCATACATGAAGTCCAGCCTTCCCAAGCTGCTTTTCTCTGGCTTGGTTGCTAACAGTATCACTGCATATGATGACCGGCCTCAGAGCTTGCAGAGCAGAAAGATGTCAGGAGGACCAAGCGGAAGTGGAAGGTTACAAACCCAGACAGGTAACCGGGGTCTTCCTGGTTCCCCACAGCCCTCCCTGTTGCCCAGCCTTAGATACCTGAAACATTTCTCTGTGTGGTTGTAAATGGACCTTATTAATTAACTGACATATTTGTAACATTTTAAAGTACTGTCTGATCCACACCCCAGTGAGTTAAATAATTCTGATAGGAGGAATCAAGAAACCTCAAATCCTGTAACAAGCTGTCATGGTCCTGGCTGAGCAGGGACATGTCTGCTCAGGGCTGTGTGGGGAGCAGGCTCTGAGAAGTGTGTGAAGGCACCATGCAGGAGTGCAAGGGCACACACCGGCTTTAAGAGCATGCTCTGCAGTGTACTGACATCAATTATAACAGTCCTTACCCAGCAAAAATGTTCACTCTTTTGACAAGAAGCCTGAAACATTGTTTTACTTCACAGGGACCCTGAGGACCCATTACTCATACACCACTGTGTTTTGTGGCCCAGGAACAGGGTTCTGAATGCTCACATTCCACCGAAAAACGCAACCGATGCATAAAACACAACTCCATAAGGCAACAAACGCAAGGCAAGGTAGTTTGTCAGGCAGAGAGGAGAGGCCCGCTGGGGCAAGGTGGGGCCCATCTCATTCGTGATGGTGCTGAAGAAAGCGTAGGCAGTCCCAGGCAGAGGAGATGGGCTGAGATGAGGGTGGGAAGACATCGTCCCATCTCAGCGGCAATAGGAAGCATGCTCAGTGTATACGTGGAAAGTTTTCCTGGTGCCTGTTGAAATGAAAAGAAAGTAGTGCTCACATTCCATGGACGAGGTGGAGAAGCCCTCCTCGAGCAGGAGCTGGGGTTTCAGAGCTGCCTGCCTAGTGTAGAATGCAGCACTCCGGCATGAGCTCACACCAGGTACAACATGACCTCAAGGAAACCACTTTCCCGCTCCTGATTTTGTTCTTCTCATTCAACAGCATCCAGATCGCCCCGCGGAGGGCCCTGGGGCTTGGTGCATCATACAGGTAGGAAGGTAGGATGGCTTCTGACCTCCTATGACCGGAAGGTGCCCTGTAGTGCTGAAACCACAGAACATAGAACTGATGCTAAGGTATTAGCTTCATCCTTTTAGGTTCAACCGGTGCTTTTAGATGAATTTCCTGCCCAGAATGGCCCCAGCAATGTGATATTCTCAGATGCAGTTTGTTTGTACGTGACTGCTGTAACAGGCATGTGCACACACACACACACACACACAGAAGTTTATTATTATATTTTCTTGAAGTTTGTTTTCAAACATGTCTACCAATTTATCCTCCAGAGCCTGGCTCAGTGTCTGCCCACGGTGACATCTGACCACCAGCACTGCCCAGCTGTGGTCCCCACTCCATGCCAGGGCACGGGCTCCAGCTGAGTCTACCTCGATTGCTCATGCTCCTGGTACAACCCTGTCCTTGTCTCGGTGTGTGGCCATCAGCTTTCCTTGTTCCAGCCCCGCCATAGCACTCCATAGGGATCAATATGTGTTGCTGAGCCTCACAGATCTCTGAGTGGAGGCTCTGGGGGTCTCATGGAATGACCCCTGGACCAGGTTGTAGGCTGGCTTGAGTCAGCCTCCGCCCAGGCTGCGGGAGGGCTTCACCCCCATTTCTTCTCTACCTTACCTTGGCATTCTTTAAAAGCATTCTGAGACTATGAGGGTAAGGAGACATTTTACAAGATCTACAGTTAAAATTCCTATGCAAAGTGGTGTTATTAGAAATGTTCATTGCAACCGTCCGGCTGGTGTTAATACTGTTTATTTTAAACATACGCTGTAAGTACACTATACTTCTTTCTCAGGATACTCCCTTTAGTCCAAGAAATTGCTTTAGAAAAAAACAAGCCCAAATCTCCTGAAGCAAAATGCTTCCAATACTGGTAATAGAAGCTAAGCGTGTTCGCATATTATGAGTGATTAAGAATGTCCCTTTCTCTATTCACCTAAATGTTTCAGGAAGAAAATTCATTTTATGTTGTAGGTAAATTCCAGTGACATTTGAGTGCTTTGAAGCCAATAGTCCTCCTTCCTTCTTTCCTTCCTTCCTTTTTCCCTCCCTCCCTCCCTCCCTTCCTCCCTCCCTTCCTCCCTCCCTCCCTCCTCCCTCCCTCCTCCCTCTCCTCTCCCTCCCTCCTGCCTCCCCTCTCCCTCCCTCCCTCCCTTCCTTCCTTCTTTTTAAAAGTTTTAATTGATATGCAATAGTCTTAAATATTTTAGAGTTACGTGTTTTCATACATGTGCACAACATGTAATGATTGTATCAGGGTACTGGATAACCATCATTTCAAACACTTATCTTTTCTGTGTTGGGAACATTTCAACTCTTTTTTCCTAGCTATTGTGAAACATACAGTAATTATGTTAATTATAATTTCTCCATGATCCCTTTCTGTCCTTCTTTGTGCCTACCTTTCTCCTTTGTGTTTCTTTTTGTACAAATGTATCCTATGGATAATTAAGTATCCATAGGATAAGCATTTGAAGTGTTTCATTAGTATTCTGTAAGGTCTTTATATCATTTATTTAGATTTTAATAATGGAAACAAAAGATTTAAAATACCAAAAGGAATATGAATTCTAATTTCACACACAGTCATGTTTTTTTGTGGGTGGATAAAAGCAACACTTTTACATTACTTCCTCACCTTTGGACATGCAAACGGCAATTGACTTTTCTGATGTTTTTCCCTCCTGTAACCCAGATTCCCTCCTTGGTAACCTCTCAGACTTGCAGCACAGCAGCCCTCATGACTGGGTATCTATCGCCTGCTGACACACCACTCAGAGGTGCGAGGTCCTGTGCACAGCCCCCTGCCCTGGGGCAGGGATCTCTGACACGTACCGCAGGCCCAGGCACAGCCTACAGGCCCTGCTGCGCTGTGCTCCCAGGGGCTTCCCACCCCTTCCAGACACTGGCTCTGGCTTAGCTGCCAGGCCAAAGTCTGGTCCTCAGGAGGATTACTATCTGCAGAGGTGGAACATTTCAATCCTCCTGGCATGATAGATTTAAATAGCTACCAAAACCAAAGCCCCAATCCCACAGGAACCTGATGGGATTGGAGACTTGTCCATGGCACCCATTTTCTGTATTGGTCTCTGTCCTTTCCAAATGTCTCATTTATCAGAAGTCATTTCTACATGTGTTTTAACCCTTAAGGAACATCCCTGTTCTTACTCATTTTGCTTTTCTTCTCACTCACTATTTAGCCTTTTCCTCAATGGCTGAAGGCAGGACCAGGGCCAGAAGGTCCTGCAATAGTGAATAGGCCATTGGTGCCCCAGCAGAGGAATGAGGAGGAGGTGGTCAGGGAAGAGTCCAGAAATGTGGCTGGGGGCAAGGGTACAGCACTGGGGGCATGTGGACACAAGGCCGGGCTTTGGCTTCCCTGAGAGATAGTAAGCTGCCCGGAAGGCAGAGGCCCCCAAGAGTCCTGGAAATGACCGTGTCCTAGGATCCCTCCACTGCAGGTGGAGAAGGGGCTGGAGTGGAGAGGAGGGAGCCAGGGGCTGCCGGGGCACCAGGGGTGGAGATGGGAGATCCCTCAAAGCACTGGAGGTGCAGGGTCAGGGGGATTTCCTGACCAAATGGTCATGGGGCATGAGAAGGAGATGCACCAAGGGTGACTTCCAGGAGTTCTCTGAGCAGCCAGTGGAGTGAAAGCGTCATTTGCTCAACTGGCCAAGCCTGGCGGGGAAGCACTTGGGAGGGACATCCAGAGATCAGCTTAGACGGGTTAGGCTGAGACACTGGCTTTTCATCTAATGGAGAAATTCGTAGTTAAATATGGGCTTCAGGAGCTCGGAGAAGAGGCCTGTGCTGGAGGTGATACTGCTGAAAGAGTTGAGGCAAAAGCTGTTTCTTTTGTTGCTGTCCAAACTCCCAAACATATACACACTAAAGCGTGTTCCCCTGAGAGCCAGTCATTTTGTTTTGTTTCCTACTCTTTTCTTTTAGTTTGGGATCTGACCACTACTTTTTTTTAAGCAAAAGAATGAGATGGAGAAGTAGCAGTAAAGGAAAGACCCCCACCCTGGGGGCAGGTGCGCCTCTGAGAGCACCAGGGCTCAGCCAGGCCAGGAGGAGGGTGAGGCTGGGAGGAGAGTGAGGCCAGGGAGAGCCCACCGCGGGTGTCCGAGAGGCCCAGAGAACGTGGGAGGTCAGCTGGTGCCAGGAATGGGTGATGACAGGGCTGCAATCGAGGAAGCGTTGGGAAGAGAACTGGACAATAAGGCTGCCTGTCGTCTTCAGCTTCAGTCAGGCCAGGAGGGCGTTAGCGCAGCTGGTGGGAGTGCTGGGTGGGGCGAGGCCTCACTGGGATCTGCCGTGCAGCCTGGGAGTGGCTAAGAGCAACACGCAGAATGAATCACGGACACACTCTTCCCAACCTCAAAATTTCTCCAAATTCTGTTATCTCCTTTTGAAGATCTACGGTTGATCTACCCACTTCATAAAAACACTGCTGGTATGGACTGAACTATGTGTCCCTCCAAAATTCATACACTAAAAACCTCAAACCCAAGGAGGCCATTGGGATGGAATGAGGTAATGGGCATGGCATCGTTGTCCAGGGAGCTGGCACTTCTGTAAGAAGACTCAGCGAAGCCCGAGTGCTTTCTCTGCCACGTGAGGACAGGGTGAGTGTGGCTGTTTGACAGCCAGGACTCAGGACCTCTCCAGAAACCAAACTTTGTGACTTTTGATGTTGGACTTCCTCCTCCTAGAACTACGAGAAAATGATTTCTGTTGTTTAAACACCCAGCCTCTGGCACTTCATATGGCAGCCCCAGCTGACTCCCATAACCACCAGATGACCTCAGCGGCTTGGCTCAGAGAGGCCATCTGGCCAGGCAGGCTCTGTTTGTTCCCTCTAGGAGACGTGAAGACAGTTCTGCCTCTAAAGAGAAACTGTGACCTGCAGCAGGAATTCCTACCGTTCCAGTGGGGTGGGAGCTTTTCAGGCCGTCCACTTACCATATCATCATGGCTGATGTGCGTGAACGCTGTTTTAGGAATGCAGGAATTGTCTTTCGTTAACTGGAATAAACAAAATGAGGGAGCTCCACAGAGCCTTCCCCAAGTGGGTGTTCTTGGACTGTGTGGGCAACTGAGCTTTTAATTAGAATTTGAGCTCCTCAAATTCTAATTTAAAGATTCACACTGTTGGCACGATGTCCGCTTGTGACCTAGCCAAACTGTTAAAACGAAGAAAAACAAAAGGGTCGCTTGTCAGTTCCTTGCTGTATGTCAGAACGCTTCACTGCAGACATGATTCACGGTGAGAATCCCGTAAACACATGTGCACACGTGCAGACACAGGACCTCTCGAGCCAGCACGGGCCGCAGCACCCTGGAAGCAGGAAGCGGAGAACACACAGCCACATCCTTGACACGGGTAAGGAGCTTGTACGTTCTGACATCATAAACTCGACGCTAAGACCAGGAAGGGAAGAGAACAGCTGATCTTTAAAGAAGAAGGCCGTGACGCGCGGGACGCCCGGCACTGCTTTGCCCAGTCTTGCTGACATCTCCATCTCTGCAGACTCACACATTCTGGGAGGGCGCGCGGCGTCTTGACCAAGCTGGGGCAGGCGCTTCAGCGCAGGCGGAGACTGTGCCGTACTTTCTTTATTAACTACTTTTGCTTGATTGCCTATTGTCCTTAATGTCCTTTTATGGCTACGCTTAAAGAATTCCTGAATACACTGGGTACCAATTAGGGAGATTGGTGGTAATTCTTTCATTGTTCGTGTGTCATTTTGGGGGGCAAATCTCAACTGAGACAGCCCCCTGATTAAGTGACACATCACTCCCTTCCCTTCCTCTTCATCCGTCCTTCTATCTGGCATATGGTAGAGACTCACAGATATATTTGCAAAGGGGATACATGATTTCATGTGAATGTGCAAGACGCCATGCTGATGACTGAAGACATGTGGAGTGGCAGACGCAGGCTGCTCTCAGTCCGTGGCTGTGTACGATCGTGTGTGAGGCTGCGATAACCAGACACCGAAGACCAGACGGCTTCAGCAACAGGCATCGTTTCTCTTTGCTCTGGAGGCTCGGAAGTCCAGATGAGGGTGTCTCCACATCTGGTGTCTGGCGAGGGCTCCCTCCCAGGGTTGCAGACAGTTTCTTCTGGCTGCATCCTCACAAGGTAAAGACACAGCACTTGGCTCTCTCTTCCTTCTTAAAAGGGCAGCAGTCCCTTCATGAAGACGCCACCCTTATGACCTAGTGACTCCCCAAATGCCCCACCTCCTGACACCATCACATCAGGGCTCAAGATTTGAACTGTGGAGAGACACAAACATTAGTCCTCAGCACATGTGCCTATGTTGTGTACATGATTTCTAATATTAGATCAGAAGTTATGAATCGCTTTGGAGGCAGAGATAAAGGACTGTATGATTTGGGAATAGCAAGAGATAATTCTGGCTGGGAGAATCAAAGAGGATTGAATTTATGCAAATGGACCCACTGTGATTCTGCCTCCTTGATTGGAGAAAAGAGGTTCAGGCAGAAGGCAGTACAGAGAAGAAAAGGATCAAGATGTTCAGCAAGACGTGAGAGCCTTGATGTCAGGCTGAGCCGTGAGGGCTTCCGGGGTGCATAAATCCAGGGGTTACTGGAGATTACTGGCTCACGGATGGCAGATGGCACTTGGCTTCCGAACCTGGATCTGTTGGGAATCTCTGTGGCAGCTTGGAGGGAAGAGCGTGTGGAGAGAATGCAAGGGAGAAGCAGGATGGGAGTCAGGAAGGGAATGAGGCTGGCAGCAGTGACCTAAAGGCTGTTGACTGCACAGAAAGCACGCACATCCGTTACCTCCTGAAACCTCCACCACCTTCAGATATAGGTGATGGGGAGGAAGGCAGCAAACCACATTTCCATGTATGTACCTATGCAACAATCTTGCATGTTCTTCACATGTACCCCAAAACCTAAAACGCAGTGAAATATATATATATATATATATATATATATATATATATAAAGAGATGGGAGGAGAACGAAGACACTGAGAGACAGTATTGCAGTGCTGCTCAGAACGTGGGCTGCAGCTGAGCAGGGCCACAAGCTCTTTGTAACCCACCATGTCCAGATAAGCACACAGCCTGAGAACACAGAAGTTTCTGTAGCAATTTGACCTCGATAGAAATTCAAAGGCATGATCATTTCAAACAAGTATTGTAAGGTGTCTTGTAAAACAATTAGTCTAAATAAGTGTGTGGGAATCTTTAAATATCCTCACCCTTTACCTCCAGATAATTTAGGAAGTGTTGAGCCACAGATGCCATTAGAAGGCCCTGATCCTTGAGCCTGGCCCAGGCCTGTGTGCACCCCACATACAGGAGACGGGGCTGATGGAAGAGACACACAGTCACCAGTGTACACATCTCCCTGAATACTTGGGTACACTCTGTAACAATGTCCGCAAAGAGACACCTGCTCAGGTGTGCAGTGAAACCGAGTTAATCCAAGAGGCATTTCTGTTCACCTTGTGAATGGGTTATTTGGGTTTTCTTCCTTGTTTCCTACAGATTTATCTTCATAGTAATATTTTACTTAGGCTAACAGCAAACTGAGTTTGAATTCCCTACACATATAACTCTTGATTTCCAGGCAGGGATGTTGTTGAGGCTCTGTAAGCGGAAGGCAGTGCAGGGTTAACAACTGCCACGGGTTATCTCCAGGCGGAAACACGCCAGTGAGAGCAGCTCGCTATCTACCGGAAATTAACGAAAACCGGAACTCCTCTGGCAGATTTCCTGGCATGGTTTTCCAGCTGAACTTTCTTTTTTTTTTTTATTAAATATATATATATATTTTATTGCGTTTTAGGTTTGGGGTGCATGTGAAGAACATGTAGGATTGTTGCATAGGTACATACATGGCAATGTGGTTTGCTGCCTTCCTCCCCATCACCTATATCTGGCATTTCTCCCCATGTCATCCCTCCCCAACTCCCCACCCCACTGTCCCTCCCCTGGTTTCCCCTCAACAGACCCCAGTGTGTGATGCTCCTCTCCCTGTGTCCATGTGTTCTCATTGTTAAACACCCCCCTATGAGTGAACTTTCTTACCATTGATTTCCGTTTGTCAATGTATTACTCAGGACAAAAAGTTTTAAAACTTTTTTCTGATTGTTTAGTGTTAAACAGCAACTTTTGTTACACGTATTACTATTTTTAGGATAAGAAATTCATGAATCGTTTTCATATGCTATTTGTGGTCTAAATGTGGGGAAATTGACCTTAAAATAAAGTATTTTGCATTTTAATCATAGTTGTTTTCCACCTTACATTTCTTCTCTCTTTTCCACCATGTTCCCCCATATTGACGTGCAAATTTACAGAGAATGAGGCCACTCATCTCACTGATGCTCTACAGTAAAATGTGTGGAAAGTAAATTTCTGTCCTATCTATATGTAATCTACCTCTAGGTAGATTACTTTATTATTTCAATACTTTTTATTAGCCTTCATGCCTAGTTAACAATGACAGAAAACCTTATTGATTATTTGTGACTCAGGAAATAAATTCTTCTATGCAAAGTAGACAAATACATGCATCAAATGGATATGGGCTTATAGGAAATTGGAAAATGACCTTATTTTAAACTATCTTTTTTATAAGTCCATTTCTAAAATTTTGGAATTCGCAACTGCTATCCCCTCCAAATCTCATCCTTTATTAATACTCATTAGAAGAGTAAATCTTTGATTAATGTTGAAGTTAGACACGCAGAACGAGGACTGGATGCATAAATGTAAAGGGACTTGAATGGTATGGGAGTTTAGGATGCAGTTCTGAGGCCTCTATCCTTAGTTTTCTTTTTTCTTATTTGACATACTTGTCTTAAGGATGGTGTCCATTCCATGATTTTATCTCTCATCTCCATAGCTGAATTTCACATCCCTGACTGTAGGTTGACAGAATTCAGGCACCTCCTTGAAGGATATTTCTCCTTAGATGCCCCTGGGCTC
Source organism: Cacajao melanocephalus (assembly GCA_963573385.1). NCBI lineage: Eukaryota > Metazoa > Chordata > Mammalia > Primates > Pitheciidae > Cacajao > Cacajao melanocephalus. The sequence continues at coordinate 11,784 of CAUYLG010029101.1, forward strand.
CTTGAGCTCAGCACACCCTGACCACACAGGGTCTCTTCTTTCTTCTGAGTTCATGCTAACTGGGTTACACCTTCCCCTTCAGCCCACCAAGAGGAGAACCACAGGACCTCCTCAGCCTCCCTGTGCTTCTCCTAAAACCCAGCTATTGAAGAAACCCTGTTGCTTCCACCTGGGGCATTATTTTTCCATCCATTCCTTTATTAGGTTTCATCCTCATTTCCCTCAGTATGGTCTATCTTCACATCTGCTCCTTATACAGCTTCCAATTTTCTTTCTAAAGCAGACTAAAGCATGACTTTGACTCCTTCATGCGGGTTTACACTCAGCTCTGCTTTCTACCTGTTTGGGGGTCTTGGGAATTCACTCAACCTCTGAGTTTCAGTTTCTTCATGGAGATGCAGGTGAGGCCCCTGCACATGAGCTTCCTGTGAGGGCAAGAGAGACTGCAAGGCAAAAGCTCACCCCACCTGCCGCCTGCGAGGCCACCTAAGTGGCAGCAGCCAGCGCAGGGCTGTTGTTCCTCTTCCCAGATGCTCTTCTCAGACTTTGCATTCCAGGTACCATTTGCACAGACATCAGCTGCTCCAGGCAGGCCCTGCGTTTATGGTATCTGCACACTCTCTATTCACCTCCATCCTTGGCTCAGTTTCCCCACCTGGCTCACTCTGGTTGGCCATGGCTGTAGGACCCAGTCCTACCTGTGCTGAAGCACTCTCCATCTGCTCCTTAGCTTGCTGGCTGGATCCCTATCTGTATCAGGCTGTTCTCATGCTGCTATAATGAAAACACTCGTGACTGGGTGATTTAGAAAGGAAAGAGGTTTAATTCACTCACAGTTCCACATGGCTGGGGACGCCTCACAATCGTGGCGGAAGGCAAGGAGAAGCAAAGTCACATCTTACACAGTGGCAGGCGAGAGAGAATGAGAGGCACGCAAAAGGGGAAAGCCCTTATCAAACCATTAGATCTCGTGAGATTTATTCACTACCACGAGAACAGAGTGGGGGGAATGCCCCCATGATTCAATTATCTCCCACTGGGTCCCTCCCACCACATGTGGGGATTATGGGAGCTAGAATTCAAGATGAGATTTATCACTGTCCGTCTTTCTTCTAACCACACCCTGCCCCACTCCCTGCTCTCGTGCCATCCTAAATATCCTAACTAGTCCCAGCTGGGGGAGTGGTACCACATAGAGCCACTGTGAAATGCTGTGGTCCCTCACCCCGCCCCACCCCCCTCAACATGTTTGCTACCTTGGGCCTTTGTGGCTTCCAGACAAACCCAGAAAAGCCCTTTGGGGAGTGAGGCACTCCCATGCTCTCTGCACAGTTGGTGTAAATACTGAGGTCTTGTCATGGGAAACCAGCCGCTGCTCCTGATGTAGATGCCATCAGTTTCCATTGCACATGGAATGAATATTCCCACGGGAGCAGTGTCATATTTTGGAGAAGGCAAGGAAAGTGAGTCCGGGGGATCTTAGCCAAAAGCCTGGCTGCTCCATGTGCCATTTCTGAGTTGCATGGGGTTATTTGACTTCCTTGAGAATCATCTTATTAACCTATAAAATGGAGATAATACTAGAACCTGCCTCATAGGGCCATTGTGAAGATGGAATGAAGCAGTGCTTGTGAAACTCTCGGAATGCCTCCTGGAGCGTCAGCAGGTGTGGAGGGCTGCGCTGCATTTGCCCCACTGCTAGTGGCCCCCTCAGACCTGCACCCACAGCTGTTCTGGAGGCTAAGCCACCTCCAGTCCCACTTAGCATTGCTTAGAAACCCTCTCCCCCGGCAGCAACTTCACAGTTTACAGCCTTCAGGGTTTTCCTCCATCCACCCATGCCTCCTTAGGACCCCAGATCCCACCAGCCTCAAGCTCCTGCCCTTCTTTCCCATCATTGTCATCGTCAAACATGAATGTCTCCATTACTTGCTATCTACCATGAACTGCTCTTCATGTATTTGGATTATTGAACTTCATGCTTACCAAAACCATATAAAATATCCATATTTTATAGACAAGAAAACTTTACCAAAAGGTTGAAGAATTTTTCTCATAGTCACAGCCTCTATGCCCATACTCTTAAACAATGAAGTTCTTCCCATGCCACGCATGCACCATCCACCGTCACCCAAAATCCCAATTAGACTCAGCAGGAAAGCCCACCTGGGTCCCTCTGTGCTCACCATCTAGCTCACACTGTGTTCTCTTCTGCATGCTACTGGCTGCAGCTCTTTGAGCTCACGGACTCGCTCTTATAATAAAGCTACCTTTATTAAATATTTGTTTGTACCAGGCTATGTACCAACTGTTTCACTTACATAATCATTAACTCTAATGACAACCTTAAAGGGTAGATGTCATTATTCTCATTTAAAAAAATAAAAAAGACTGGTTGGGCATGGTGGCTCAAGCCTGTAATTCCAGCACTTTGGGAGGCCAAGGCAGCTGAATCACCTAAGGTCAGGAGTTTGAGACCAGCCTGGCCAACACGGTGAAACTCTGTCTTTACTAAAAATACAAAAATTAGCCAGGTGTAGTGATGCGCACCTGTAATCTCAGCTACTTGGGAGGCTGAGGCAGGAAAATCACTTGAACCCGGTAGGCGGAGATTGCGGTAAGCCGAGATCACGCCACAGCACTCCAGGCTAGGTGACAAGAGCGAAACTCCATCTCAAAATAAATAAATAAATAAATAAATAAATAAAAGACTGAATTTTAGTTACCCAAGATGTTATCACCAGTAAGTTACAGAGCAGGAATTTGAACCCAAGTCTGGCTGCCTCCAAATGTTGTGCTTAGACTCACTCCTTTTCTCAGCTTTGCATCCCCTTGAACATTTGTTCTGGTATTTTGCCGTGAGAAGTACTTTTAAAAAAAGTTGCTGAATTTACTTGGGTCCACTGGGTTTCGCTGTTGCATAATTCTCTTAGAAGAGAGCTGAGTTCCTCTAGACATTTTCATGATTCATGACCTCCCGGACTCAGCTTCAGCACTGACCTTTCACTGACGTTCAATGTTAGCTTCACAGCATGCAGTGGCTGTGCGGGGACAGTAATGCGTCCTCAGCCCACAGGAGTGTTCACACTCAGGTGAGCCCCAGGGCCCTGAGTGGCTCGGGCCAGCACTGCACAGAACTTGCAGTTAAGTCCATCGAAGGCAAAGCAGAATTAATGCCTTACTGCTCTGCCTAGCTGATTAAGATTACTAGGTTGTATGAATGCTTCACTGTGACCTATTTTTTAACTTTCATTCCTATATAAAGTAACTTATGTAGTATGATTCTTTGTGAATTTGAGCATCACTCTGGGATTTTTTTGAGTGGTTGGGGTTTGAGGAGTAATCAGATCATGCTATTTCTACTGATGTCGTGAGGTATTGTATACATATGAATAAAGAAAAACACATCAGACCCAGGGACTTTTAGGGCTCCAGGCTGGGCTGGGGATTGGTGGACAGCAGTGACCCTGGGTCTCAGGAGATGCACCATCCTTGCCAGTTAGACTAGAGTGAGATATAAAATATATGTGTGTGTGTATATATATATATATATGTGCCTCTCGCCTGGGGTAAAGACATTGAAATCCTTTCCAAATAAATCACTGTTCATAACACAATCTATGAAGAAAAAATGCTGTGCATTTAAACAAGTGTCTTTATTTGGAATGGGACAGGGTCATTTGGACCCTTTCTGGGCTAGGAAAGCTCCGATCAGCTGCAAAGACAGGTCAGATGCTATAGCTGCAGGAATCATTATTATTTGTGAAAGTATTTTGCTTGACAGGATATAACGGCAAAATTGGATATTTTATAAATAATTCCAGAAAGAGAACTGGGGAAATACATAAAACACACAGTCACTCATTCATTATTCTTCCCCAAAGTTGATAATTTACTTACTTCACAAGTATTTATTCAGTGCCTGCAATGTGCCAGACACTATTCAGACTGTTGGGATTCAGCAGAGAAAAAACTTGAAAAATACAGAAAAACTCCAGACTCCTGAAGCTAAGTTAAGGGATGTCCCAATCACATCCATGGATCATAGAATTTCCATTACTCTACTTTGAGTTGGGTTCATTTTATCATACATTTTTTAAATTTAATATTACCCTTTTGGGAAACCTTAAGTATTAAAATTGTATCTCATCCCAACAACGTGTTTCCCTGTGTAGTTTTTAAATTTTATTTTTATTCTTTAAAGAAATGAAGGATGTTCCTAGTGTATGTCCTCCTTCCTGGCTGGCTCCAGAAAATGTTGTAATAATCCTTAGCGTAAATTCCCTGACTTAGGTTTTACTTTCAGTCTCCATTTACCAGAAGTACACAATCATTAAGCCACTCCCTAAAATGTTAATGGTCTGAAGATCTCCATGAGTCTATTGTTTTCAATTGTAGAAGTTGTTTGTGTATCTGAACAATTCTCTTATTTATTTCCTTTTGACTTCTGACATAAATGTATATTATGCCAAATTCTATTTGCTCATTGGCCAAATCTGAAAATCTCACCACCAACTCCCCATCAATTGAAGTTTTGAGGACTTGGCAAAGAAAGAGAATTCTATTTTGTATCTAACGAGGAGGGGGACTAATGCTCTGGCTCTCCCAGGGGTTCGTTAATTACCTTCTTAGTTCCATTCAGATGATTTTCTGTCTATTTAACATTAGCAGATGATACAGTTATGTTCCTAATTTATAATATTCTTTCTTCATTTCCAATTTGTCTAAAAGATTGTAATCAGATTTATGATGCAAATGAACTAAAATATCAAAAGATATATTGTATAAGTGCATTAGAAATGTAGTTTTCTGTTTTGATTTGATGTTGCCAAGAACAACAAAATGCAAAGAAATTGTGAATCAAAAAAGTTGGAGATTCTATTGTAGACAGGTTTTGGAAACCACACACCAGCATGGAGGAAGGGCTGTAGGGTGAGCTGAGCGTGGGGCAAAGACTGAGGCAAATGTTGCCCAATGAAGCCTTCCTGAGACAGGATTCGGTGGTGCCCAACCTCTGAGTAATCTGATAAATAACACCGTATTTATTTCAGGCTCCTGAGAGTAGTGTGTTTTAGAATTTGGCAGAATTTTCCAAGAGAAATGCTAAGATCATTGTCCTGGAAGACATTACAATGGTAATAAAACAGACGAATAATCACCCTCCTCACCGGCCCACGTCACTGATAAGCAGCCAGCTCAGTGTCCGATTCTGAAGACACCCTGCAGGTGGTTATACCACAGGGGATGGGAAACATATTCCCATTGCAAAGAGGAAAATAACAAAAATAAAGGAAATCCAGAGAACATTCTTTTAGAAAATTTCAATAAAGCAGAGCCTTGGAGTAATACAACAATAATAACAACAAAATAACCAGCAGAGTAAGCTTCCATAAGATAGAAAAAAACGCATAAAATAGAAAGGTAGAAAGACAGAAATTCCAAAGTTCCTCCAGCAGGATACAGATGACCTGGGCTGAAGCAGGCGATAGCTCTGCGATCCGCTGTGCAAAATTAGAAGTGTGAATGGGTTCTAGGAGTTGTGAAATAGTAACTCACAAGCACAGCACTCAATTTCCGGGTGGATGCTCCGACTCTTAATCAAACCTGTCATTTTCACTTGAGACACAGTAAAAACTCTTAGAGTTGTTATATAATAATAGGCACTGACAAACATTTTCTTATTTGACCCTCAGGAAAATTTTGTCAAGTTTTATTACTCCAATACCCATTTCACAGATGGGGTAACGGAGGCACAGACAGCATGAGCCAATCATTTTCCAGCATCACATGTCAGTCAGAGGGCAGCCGGGTGTAAAATCTCATCACGTGTCGTGAATCCTGTTTCTCTCTGTGATGTCACCTCTATGCTCAGTGAGTGGATCTGAAAACCCTGAGGAGTGGCGTGGATGCTCTGATCTTGTCTGGAGGGAGCAGGCCATGCTAATGTTATGACATGTGTGAAATGAGCCCCTGCTCACCGTCAGAGCCTGGGCTGGGGAAGCTGTGGCGGAGGAGCCACATGAAGGAGCTGGACTGTTTCCAAAACATTGTTCACGCACATTAGGCTATTGGGTCTTCACAAAATCCCTGGCCAGTGCTATTCCCATCTTTTTCTATGTGAAATAAACTGGAGCTCAGGAAGGTTAAACAATGTGACGCAGCACACCCAACCAGTGACACACATTGACAGGGCTCAAACTCAGGATTCCCAACCCTGAGCGCACCTGCCTGCGGTCAGATGACCCGTACCTTGCTGTCCCTCCCAGGGAGATTAGCACGCCCTGGAATGGATGGATGCTAGCCACATTTGCTGTAAGGTGAGGGTCAGTCAGAATGTGATTTTAATTTTCCCACTAACCCTAAAGATTTGGAGATGTTCAGGTCACAATTTTCACTTTGGGGATGTATTCCTGATATTTTTTTCAGCTCTGTTAAAATATAATTGACAAATAAAAATTATCTATATTTAAGATACACAATGTGATGATGTGGTATCTATATGTGTGTGTATATATGTATAGATGACACATCATCACATTGTGTATCATATATATATATATATATATATATATATATACACACACACACATTTTGAAAGGATACCACAATCAAGCTAACTAATATATCTATCACCTCAGATAGTTCCAGTTTAAAAAAAAATTAGTGATGAGAACCCTTGAGGCTACCCTTTTAGCAAATTTCAAATATACTGTACAGTGCTATTTACCATAGTCACCATGCTGTGCATGAGAGCTCCAGGACTTACTTTTCCTGTCTGGTAACGTTTTCTATTCCTTGAGTGACATCTCTCAGCATCCCCCATCCCCTCGAGCTCCTGGCAACCACCATCTATTCTGTTTCTTTGAGTTGGACTTTTTTAGATTCCACATGTGAGTGAGATCATCGAGTATTTTCTTTCTGTGTCCGCTTATCTCATTAGACATGATGTCCTCTAGGTTCATCCATGTGTGGTGAATGACAGAGTCTCCTTCTTTCGAATGGCTAAATGCCATTCCATCATTCCTGTACATTACACCTTCTTCATCTATCTACCTGCTGATGGACATCTATGTTGTCCTATGATGTCAGGTGATACGTACAACTGAAGGGTATGCCTTCTTCATTCTTAATCTTTGAATGTAACACCTGAGAGTGAACCATCAGATAATGAGATTATAAAAGTCTCACATTAGACCTAAAGTGAAAGCACCCTGATGTCTCTTTGATATTTTTTCCCCAGGACTTATTCTTTTTTTTTTTTTTTTTTTTTTGGCTAGAATTTTCTTTTTCTTCTCTCCATCTGAATTTCCCCATCAAGAAAAGAGTAATTGATAGGTCTTTCATACCCAAGAGGCTTACAGAAGTCTGGAAGTTCAGAAGGTGGTACTCTCCTAATTTTAGTGCAAAATGAATAAAAAGAAGAAAGATCATTGTACAGGAGGGTAATATTCCTTTTCACCGATTGCTTTTCCCAATTCAAAGTTTTGCTGTGATGAATTAGTTTTCGATTAGAAAGACAGGCTCTGTATTATTTTTTTGAATTGTAATTTAAGTTCTGGGATACATGTGTAGATACATAGGTATATACATGCCATGGTGGTTTGCTGCACCCATCAACCTGTCATCTATATTAGGTATTTCACCTAATGCTATCCCTCCCCTAGCCTGCCACCCTCTGACAGGCCCTGGTGTGTGATGTTCCCCTCCCTGTGTCCATGGGTTCTCATTGTTCAACTCCCACTTATGAGTGAGAATATGTGGTGTTTGGTTTTCTGTTCTTGTATCAGTTTGCTGAGAATGATGGTTTCTAGCTTCATCCATGTCCCAGAGAAGGATGTGAACTCATCCTTTTTTATGGCTGCATAGTATTCCATGGTGTATACCTGCCACATTTTCTTTACCCAGTCTATCATTGATTGGCATTTGGGTTGGTTCCAAGTCTTTACTATTGTGAATTGGCTGCAATAAACATACATGTGCTTATGCCTTTATAGTAGAATGATTTATAATCCTTTGGGTATATATACAGTAATGGGATTGCTGGGTCAAATGGTATATCTGGTTCTAGATCCTTAAGGAATCGCCACGCTGTCTTCCACAATGGTTGAACTAATTTACACTCCCACCAACAGTGTAAAGCATTCCTATTTCTCCACATCCTCTCCAGCATCTGTTGTTTCCTGACTTTTTAATGATCGCCATTCTGACTGGTGTGAGATGGTATCTCACTGTGGTTTTGATTTGCATTTTTCTAATAACCACAGCTACTCGGGAGGCTGAGGCAGGAGAGTAGCTTGAACCCGGGAGGCAGAGGTTGCAGTGAGCCAAGATCTAGCCACTGCACTCTAGCCTGGCAACAGAGCAAAATTCTGTCTCAAAAAAAAAAAAAAGGAAAAAAAAAACCAATTTCTTTTTCATACTCAAGAGCTCAGTGAAAAATACCTGAAAGTTCTCCACAAAGGCCTTCCTCTTTAATAATACAGGTTCTGTATTATTAAAGATTATTAAAGATGACTGGTTAATAATATAGACTCTGTATGATTAAGGAGAAAGGTCTTTGTGGAGAACTTTCAGGTATTTTTCACTGGGCTCTTGAGTATGAAAAAGAGATTGGATTTTTTTTTCTTTTTTTTTTTTTTGAGACAGAATTTTGCTCTGTTGCCAGGCTAGACTGCAGTGGCTAGATCTGGACTCACTGCAATCTCTGCCTCCTGGGTTCAAGCAATTTTCCTGCTTCAGCCTCCTGAGTAGCTGGGAGTACAGGTGCATGCCACCATGCCTGGCTAATTTTTATATTTTTAGGAGAGACGGCATTTCACCATATTAGCTGGGATGGTCTGGAGCTCTTGACCTCGTGATCCACCCGCCTTGACCTCTCAAAGTGCTGGGATTACAGACATGAGCCACCGCGCCCAGCCGAGATTGGGTCTTTCAAGGTCCTTATGGCTCCAATCCAGATAAACAATCCCATGGAATTAAGACACCATCGATAGAGAAAACTGTTAGTCATTTCCAATATGAACCCCAAGTTCAAATCGTAATTGCAAATTGCTGGGGCTGCAGTTCACCTCAATTAATTTTCACTCCACAGGAGGTATCCAGAGGGTCTATTAATCTGGTAACAGTGATGATTCTCTCATTCTGCTGCTGTAGCACGAAGCGGCATAGATCATGTGGAAATGAGAGGGTATGGCTGCGTTTTAAAGCCCCTTATTTAGAAAAATAGGTGGCACCTGAATTAGACCTGTGGCCACAGGTGGACAACCTCTGATCTGAAACGCTCATTCGCCTTCCTAAGAAAGCCTAAGCTGCTCCCTGGATCAAGGGTTTTACCTCTCAGCTGTGGCCTTTCAAGTTGCTGATGGTGCCCACACCTGCCTGGGCCCACGGACCAGTTTAGCCTCGTGCCTCTTTGAGCACGTGCTACGTCAGCTCTGAGAACGCTTCACTCACACTACAGCCCCGAGCCTCTATTTATTCACCCTCGCTCTTGTTTCGGCCTGAGGCGAGTGAACAGGGTTACAGAGGGGATTGACAGTGATCTCCACCTGTGGTAAGGTCAGGCCGACCTTCTCTTTAGAAAACAAGCTGTCTTTTTACCCTACTGTGGCTCTCTATTTAATGAGAGTCAGCAAATGAGAAAATTACCAGGGAGCAAAGCAAGGCTGTTGCCACGAATTGATTCGGCCCCAGTAAAGGGTAAGGTGTTCACAACTTTCATCAGTTTAACTGGCCCCGAATAGGTATAAGCTGTTACCGCTCTTATCCCAGACGAAAGACAATATCCGTGATTGGGCAGAAAGCAGCGGGGCTGGAAACGGGCTCCGGGGCTTGCTTTGTCTGACGACAGACGCTCTAATGTGGCCGTGGATGTGATGAGGATGAAGACGGTTTCTGTACCTGCTGCTGCAGAATTCCACAGGGGTATGTGCGACAAATGCCTAAGAGCAGGCTGAGCAGCCCAGCCTTTGCTCTGTGAATGTTTTACTTTCAAATGATTCATATTTTTAGAAAACAAAATTATTAATTCAAATCTTTTGAAAATCCAGTTGCAAATGAGTGCCGACGTAAATATCATTTCCAGAGTAATTTGAATTTCCAGTGAAAGTTGTAGAATTATTTCACCGTCTGGCTCCTTTCTCCCCTCCCTTCTAGGTGGGTTTGCAGCTGGTCTTGTGCTCTGAGGGCTGCTGCTACCCTTTTCTGGAGCAAAATACTTGGATGTGAGGAGGCTCAGGACTGAGTGGGAATGTGGGACTTGTGCTGAAAAACTAACAACCCCCTCCAAAAAAAATCCTCCTGATAAATTGCATGATATGGACGGAAGGGTAATGAGTGCATGTTAGAAATTTAGGGGGGTAAGAAATCACCCTGTAATTGGGCAGCCCGGAAAGGCTGTCAGGAGGGGGAGCTGCAGGATGAACCATAAATGACGTTTCGTAGAGAAAGAGGACACTTCCTACATTTAGGGAAACAAAGCATTCAAATCACAAAGCCATTTATTTTCTGTAAAATCTCTTTCCATAGTCCCTTCCCTTTGGCCTATCGTTATTAATTATTAAACACTCACATGTCTTTTAAATCACTTCAAATCTTTCCTGGAGGCAGACGGATTAAATATCATAATAACAAAAATATCTTTGTAGAAATATTTATGTAGGAAAGAATACGGAACATGTATAGTATAGAAGTGGAGAAAAAATATACATCATTTCCTTGTAAAAGTTTGGGGAGGAGGGGAATAGAAGAAAATGGGGGGTAGTTGGGGCTGTGCAGTAGACCAGCTGGGAGACAGTTTTCTTGGTCAGAAGAACAAGTTGTGATTCTTGTGATGAAGACCAAAGTTTCATTACGTACAAATGGGAAGAGGAGAGGACAATAAGCACTCTCACTAGAAAAAAAATGAACGTTTGGCATCTTTCTGTGTAACTTTGCCATTCTGTGTCTATATGGCTTTTTCAGGGTATTTAAAACAAAATACTAAGTACTAATAATAGCTAAGATTTATTGAACTACGTGGCAGCCAGTGCGCTAAGAAACGTACATGCATGAATCCCTCTGATCCTCACAACACCCTTTGTGCAGATAAAAAGACAGCGGGCGTGGAGGTGGAGGCCACCCCGGCAACGTGGCTCTCGAGTGCCTGCTCCCAGCAGCGCAGGGCCTCTGTCCCTTCACAGTCTCCTAAGGTGCAGCCCAGGCCTGAGGCCTCCCAGAGATCTGGCGGCTGCCGAATGAGCTGTGGCCTCCACCCAGGGCCTCTGCGTCCTTATCCATGGATCCACGGAGTTGAACTCTAAAGCCCCAATCCAGGTCCTATCTGCAGTAATGGTTGAAGATTTTCCCCATGAATGACATTAATTGACTCTCATATAAAAGTAGATTATTTGCTTAGTTACATGTGCATTGGACAAATGTATGCAAACTCTTATGCAAAATCTTATGTGTGGGTCTGCAAATCTGCAAAGGTAACACATACTATCTGGGATACACACAATGCACAATGTGGAATTCTGTGTCAGCTGCGGCCGCGGTGTGCAGCTCTCCTTCCACACTCAGCACGGGGGGTCTTCTGTTTCCGTTATCTTTTATACGTAGTGTTCTGGGAGTACATATATGTGTGTCTTGATGTATATTTTGGAGGATTTTTCCCCAACTGTGTAATCTTTTCATCTGAAAAGTGTTTTAAATAAGCTTAAGATGAAAGCTAATTCACAGTCTGGCCGAAGAGCGGCCGTGACTGGAACGACTGATTCCACAAAACTCCGACTTGCTCTCCTGCCCCGCTTCCTGGGCGTGAACTGTGAGCTCTCTCTCTCCCCAGCTCTCATCCTCCTTGGTGCACTTCTCTGCTATGACCCTGTGTTTGCTTTGCATGCCCTTGTTGGCACTTGTTTTTATAAACGTGCTCCCAATCCTTCCTTTTAACTGCATCCCTCTTCCCCCTACAGAGCATTAGAAGTGAAGACATTATCAGTCAGTGACTCTGGGCCATGCCATTACCGAGATTTCCCGCTGAACCATGCTCTGTGTGGACTATTATCCAGAAATTTCATATGCTGACTCAGCCAAAAGTGGAAGAGTGGAGAAAATGCGTTAACGCTCCCCTCAGCACCTTCGTAGCAGAGGGTTGTGTGGAAGCCAGAGAGTCCTGTTCTCAGAGAAGGGAGGCTCCTGGCGGTGGCGGGGGTAGGAGGTGGGTAGCAAAAGCTGCAGCTGGAGCAGAGGCCACAGGGGACAGTGGAGCCTGCTCCGGCTCACAGGTGTCCTGGTGAGCAAGTCTGTTTCTTTCTCTTTTTTTCTTTTATTTATTGTTCTTTTCTTTTTCAAAGGTGACACAGTAGCAGAAGCAACATTATTTTTATATATTCTTCTCTTTGACTCACTATAAAATTTTGCAGAAAAAGTTACCTAAGAACTTAACTGAATTAAAGGCTTTAAGATCAGAGATAGACGTTTGGTTTCGTTTTCTTTTTTAAAAAAAATTACTTCCTTGACTGTATGTATAAACGAGGTTTCAGGATACCTGCCTTAAAAAGGTGTCCTGAAGGAAAGAATGATCTTGTTTGCAATATTATAGGCCCAAAAATGTTCTAGAAAGTTTCACACGGAGGTGGGAAGAAAGAGGGGAAGGCATTTTGGAAGAGATAGAGCACCCCACTGAGCACACCTAGGGATCTTTTACCTGGGGGAGATGGGGACAGATGAAGACAAGGGCCTCTTTAGCCTTGGAGATGTGGTCTCTGGTGGTGGGGACGGGGGAGCGTCCCGTGCCAGGGCCCTCCTGGCTGCTGTCTTCCCCTTCAACACCCACCTGTGCACCAGCAACACACCTGTAGTGTCATAGCTGTTTTATATTCAAGAATGTAGAAGTCTGTTATAAGATTAAAATGAGAATTCTGCTCTATGCAAGAATGGTTTCTGCACTGCTCCCTCCAGGGAGCCCGCCCTGTGTCTCAGTGGAGGAGCCACATCCATCCCTGCAGGTCAATAGGAAGACCCACTCACAGGGGGCGGTGTGGACTCGTGGCCCAGGCACAGACCAGGGCCGGAGCTGAGATCCCGAGAGGTTTCCTGGGTTCAGAAAGACCATGGAAGGGTGGAATCTTAGCCTGGAACCGAAAGCGTGGGCTGGTGTTCAAGGGGAATGTGAAAGTTAAAAGGGCAGTTGGGACAAAAAGAGGTAAGCGGAGGCGGGACAGGAGCAAGAGGCATGGGTCAGACCATTTGGACACCCTCCTTGAGAGAGAAGCCAGGAAAGTCAGCTGAGAATGGGTGGCAGGGAGAGCCTGTCTTCTTCTCCACCACTGGAACATTCGAGAGGAGGAACCATGAATTCGATACCAAGGACAGTTGGGTTTTAGTTTACATTTTTCCCTGCCGAAAAGTCAGGTAACTTCAGGTAAATCTCATTTCATCTTTTATATTCTTCAGATGCCTGCTGTGTTCCCCTCTGCCTTTCTTTTCCTTTCCTTTCCTTCCTTCTGCTCTCTTTCTCTCTCTCTTTCTTTTCCCCGACTCTTTGCCTCCCTCCCCATCTCACCTCCCCTCCCCTCCTCTCACCTCCCCTTCTCTTCCTTTTCTTCTTTTTCTTTCTTTTCCCATATTGAACCTGGCCCTTATTAGATGCTTAAATGATGCTTTTGTGTTAGTCATGGGTAAATTTTCTGTGAAATAAGGCATTTTTGAAAACAGGTGTATTAGAGCTTTCAGATCATAATCTATTGTCATTGGATCAATTGTCAGCTGGTAGCTTGGCATAACCTAGTGAAAACTGCATTCAGACCTGGTGTTAATTAACACAGCACACTTGGTTTGCCGGCTTATTTACCTCCTCAATGTCCAGGTTCCTACTGGTGCATTCCTTGGACTAACTGTGCTTCATAAAAAGAGGTGTGAGGGTACAAGTCAGATGCAGTGGGGCAGGAGGGTGGGGGTACAGTCCTGTCATGCCAGCCTTCTGCAGCTGGAAGCCTGGTGTGGGCAGAGGGCATTGGCGATGGCATTCACAAGCAGAAACACTGAAAGAGCTGGTGGGATGATACCACTTGTGAGGGCAGGAGATTGAAGCCTGAGCTGCAGCGGATGCATTTCCACAAGCAGCTCATTTGACAGTAGTTTATCTTGTTATTTTGTTAATAATAAAAGGAATATAGGCTTATTGTAAGCAAATTATAGAAAGTAAATAAAACTAGAGAAAAATCACATCTAATTTCACAACATACCTGTAAATGAGGATTCAGGATATGTGCCTTAAAAATGTATCCTGAAGGAGAGAATGATCTAATTTCACAATCAGAGGTGATAGCTTTTATCATATGCATTAACATTTGATAAGATTTTGTACTTCACCTTATATTACGAAGATTGTTCACGTCATAAAAGTTCCAGGTAAACATTAAGTCGGCAAAATATTTTGTTTGCTGAACTGATCGTAATGTATTTAACATTTTCTGATTTTAAACATTTTTTAAACTGTAAATCATGCTATGATTAATGTTTTACTTCAGATATTTAAAGAGTAGGATCTTTAAAGTGAATAACTAGGATACGTGCAATGGATACATTTTGCTGATTTTTTCTTTTTTTAGATCTCCTTTTTAGTTCTTGTGGGTACATGGTAGGTGTATATATTTATGAGGTACGTGAGATATTTTGGTGCAGGAATGCAATGTGTCTTAATCACATCATGGAAAACTGGTATCTATTCCCTCAAGCATTCTTTGTGTTACAAACAATCCAGCTCTACTGTTTTAGTTATTCTTATGTGTACAATTAGATTATTACTGACTATAGTCTCTGTTTTGCTATCAAATACCAGGCCTCATTTGTTCTTTTTTTTTTTTTCCCAGCCTCTGGCAACCATCCTTCACCTTTCTATCTTCATGAGTTCAATTGTTTTGATTCTTAGATCCCACAAATAAGTGAGAATATGTAATGTTTGTCTTTCTGTGCCTGACCTATTGCTCTTAACATAATCTCCAGTTCTATCCATTTTGTTGTAAATGACAGAATCTCATTTTTTATGGCAGAATAGTACTCCATTGTGTATATGCGCCACATTTTTTGTTCTCGGATTTTTTCCTTTAAAAACTTTTCTTTTAGTTTTTGATATGATTTTATTTTTTAGAATGGTTTTACATTCACAGCAAAACTGAGAAGAAAGTACAGGGATATTCCACATGCCCTTTGTACCCACACATTTATGAGCTTCTCCACTATCCACATCCCCCATCAGAGTGGTACATTTGTTACAATTGATGAGTCTACATTGACACACCGTTATCACCCCAAGTCCATAGTTTACATTAGGGTCACTCTTGGTGTTGTATATTCTATGGGCTTGGATAAATGTATAGTGACATATATTCACCACTCTAGTATCATATAAAGTATTTTCACTGCCCTAAAATTCCCCTGATGCACCACATTTTTTTAATCCATTAATCTGTTGATGGACACTTAGGTTGCTTCCAAATCTTGGCTGCTGTGAACACAGCTGCAACGAACATGGGAGTGCAGAGATGTCTTCCATTACCTGATTTCTGTTCTTTAATATATAACTAACCATGGGGCTGCTGACTTTACGGTAGCTCTATTTTTAGGTTTTTGAGGAACTTTCAAACTGTTCTCTGTAGTGATTGGACTAATTTATGTTTCCACTAACAGTGTGCAAGGGTTCCCTTTTCTCCACATTCTATCCAGCATTTGTTATTGCCTGTCTTTTGGGTAGAAGCCATTATAACTGGGGTGCGATATCTCATGGTAGTTTTCATCTGCATTTCTCTGATCATCAGGGATGTTGGACACCTTTTCATATGCCTGTTTGATATTTGCATGTCTTCTTTTGAGAAATGTCGATTCAAATCTTTTGCCCATTTTTAAATCAAATTATTAGATTTTTTATAAAGTTGTTTGAGCTTTTCATACATTCTTGCTATTGATCCCTTGTCAGATGGGTAGTTTGTAAATATTGTCTCCCATTCTGTGGGTTATGTCTTCACTTTGTTGGTTGTTTCCTTTGCTGTGAAGAAGCTTTTTAATTTGATATGACTCCATTTGTCCGTTTTTGCTTTGGTTGCCTGTGCTTGTAGGGTATTACTCAAGAAATCTGCCCAGGTCAATGTTCTGGAGAGTTTAGCCAGTGTTTTCTTGTAGTGGTTTCATAGTCTGAGGTCTTAAATTTAAGCCTTTAATTCATTTTGATATGATTTTTTTTCTATTTTGGTGAAGAATGTCATTGGTATTTTGATAAAGATTGCATTGAATCTACAGATTGCTTTTGGTGGGCATCAACATATAATTTCTTCACTGACCCACTGATCACTCAAGAACATGCCATTTAATTTCTATGTATTTGTAAAATTCATGGAAATTTAAAAATTATTCATGTTAATGATTTCTAGTTTTCTTCCATTGTGATCGGAGACGATGCCTGATACAATTTCAATTTTTGAATGTTTTAAGACTTGTTTTTTGACCTAACATATGATCTGTGTTTGATAATGATCCATGTGCTAAAGAAAAGAATGCTGTATCCATTGAATGAAATGCTCTTTAAACGTCTGTTAGGTCCATTTTGTTCTATAATACAGATTAAGTCAAATGTTGCTTTGCTGAGTTTCTGCCTGGGAGATCTGTCCAATGCTGAAAGTGGGGTGTTGAAGTCTCCGGCTATTATGGAACTGAGGTCTATCTGTCTCTTTAGCTCTAATATTTGTCTTATGTATCTGGATACACCAGTGTTGGGAGCATATATATGTGTAATACTTATATCTTCTTGCTGAATTGACCCCTTTGTCATTATACAATGATCTTTGTCTCTTACAGTTTTTGTCTTGAAATGTATTTTGTCTGATATAAGTATAGCCACTCCTGCTCTTTTTATCATTTCCATGCAATGAAATATCCTTTTTTTATTTCTTTATTTTTACTCTACGTGTATCTTTGTAGGTAACGTTTCTTGTAGAGATCAGACCATTGGGTCTTGTTTTTGCATTTGTTCAACCACTCCATAACTTTTGATTGGAAAGTTTAATCCATTTCCATTCACTGTTATTATTAATAAGTAGGAACTTACTCCTGACAGACTGATTTTTTTCAAAGTTCATACCATCCAATTACATTTTCATTATGAAGTCTACAGAATTGTCCAAATCACAACAGTGCTCACCAGTGAGTTCAGCACTCAGCCTTCATGCTCCGTGGACTGCGTGCTAGGGTTCTCACTCCATGTTCTTCTTAAAAAGCACTGAGCACGTTCATAAACTTGAGGTGTAATTGAATTGGCAAAGCTAAGATACTTTGGCTCCTAATAAGAAGCCATCAATAAAATTAATTAGCACTCATCTTCAGAAGTAAATCAAGGTTTACAATTTTTTAAAGTCCTTCTAGCCTTATCTTACATAGAATCACATGCCTTCTTCTGGATGATTTTCATGTAGGCATGGTGAATTACCTTGCATATGTAAATAGCAGCACAGTCGCTCACACACAGTAGGCACTCGGTAAGTCTCTGTTGCTTTGATTTAGTTAACACCAGAGCTGTCTGAGGGAAGGACAAGAAAAGGCCTCCTTGCAGGTACAGGGACCCCTGTCTCGTGCTGATGAGCTTTCTTTCTTCTTCCCTTTTGAGTTTTATAAAAGACCTATCTGGTATCCATCTCACGGTGTTCAATTGCTGCACACACAGCTCATTTCAGCCACACTATCTTCCCATCTCAGCCCCAGCTACCAATTAAAAAGGTAACAGGAAAATGTCTGAAGCATAAATATGCAACATGAGGAACTTCTTTAGGTGAAAAGCATTGAAGATCAAGAAATAGCAGACTCTTTTGTGGCAGGTGAGGCTCTTCATTCCTGGGGGCTGCCAGTGTATTTCACAGAACCTACTAAGTGATTGTCATTGTCACCTCGCTGCTAGCTCTCATTCAGTACTCCAGCTGCAGGAAAATACACCAGGTGCCTCTGGTGGAGAAGCCTGGACAGGGCAATGAGTAGGCCTGCATTAATTTCCTGTTGCCAGTTGCAAAATGTTCCCACAAACTTAGTGGTTGAAATAATGCACACTTGTTATCTTACAATTTTCTAGGCAGACATTTAACATGGGTCTCATTGTGCTAAAATCAAAGCTGGCAAGGCTGCATTTCCTTGGGAGGCTCCAGGGGAGAATCCCTGTCCTTGCCGTCCAGCTTCTAGAGGGCACTGGGTGCTTCAGCCTTTGGCCCAGCCTCTATGTTCACAGCCAGCAGGCCAGCATCTCCAATTCCCTCTGACTCTGCCCCTCTCGTTCTCTTCTTTGACTTATAAAGACCCTTAGGATTCCACTGTGCAGCTGAGTAATTAATAATATTTAAAAATTCCCCATTTCAAAATCCTTAACTTAATCACACGGCACCTAAGGGATCATATTCATAGGCTCTGGGGATCAGGGTGTAGACATCCTTGGGGGGGCTCTGATTGTACCCACCACAGGTCTCTCATCTTCTCAGAACTTTGTGACCTTACAGATGGGGCGTGTATTAAAAAGGCATTTTCATCAAATTAGAAAATGACATCAACTAATCTGAACTAAGGGCTCAACGCTGAATTTTTATTATTCCTTTATTTAAGCTTTTTATATTTATCTTAGTTGGATGTTTATCTTCGCTGAGTGTTTCAGGAATGTTTTTTTAACATGAAACGTCCAAGTCCATCTACACAAAGTGATGGCATTTGACAGTCCTTCCATAATGAATAAATTGAGAGCTCTTTTGGAGGTTCTAGCAGGGGGCACAGCTGTGCCTGCACCCTTAACTGAACTCGGGTCCTCCTCTATTGCGGATGATTGTCCTCTTTGACCAAGCACACAGCTTCAGAAGGAGTGCGTGTGGAGTGGTGAGGGAGAAGGGGACACTGGCATAGGCGGCCACATCAGCCAAATCAATCCTTGCGATCAATGGGGCAACAGATGTCACAGCCAGATTGCCCTCACATCCACGATGAATAAATTGATACCAATGAATACGGTTCATCTTTCTGGGCTTTCCTCTGATTATTTGAAATCTGTAGGCATCTAATCTTGTGAGAATGAGTACTTCCCATCCTCATATTTATTACTCTTCTGATTAACATTGTTTTCTAAGATGTCTATGGGTAGAAAGTGGACTGATGATGGTTGGAATTTTGGAAATTGATTAACGTACCCTTAGTTTGCCCAACAGTTTCTTGCTAATGTTACTGGAACAGTCATATTAGCGAAAACATTTTCCACCCTATCCTCCAGGTGTGGAGTTAAGGATTCACATTCATACCTTTATATAAAAGTCACAGAACTCTTTAACATGGAAACAGAGAAACACTTTGGATACTAAAGTGCTTCAAAGGATCCCACAGCCAGGAGTGGCTCTATGCTGCCTTGAGTTAAGTTACGCAGCATCCAGTTACCTAATCTCTTAACGGAGAGTCCAGGGTTTTGCCTGACATTACACTTTGAATGAGCTGTAGAAGTAGCATTAAGATATAATACCAACTACTGAATTCCTGGTTTAAACATTGCCAAGCCTCAAAGCTTGATCAGCTTAACTAGTCTTTTCTTCTCCTGAAGAAAGAAACAAAGGCTCAAGGAGTCACCAAGCTCAGAGTGTGCCATGCCTTGGAGGAGGCCTGGAGCTCAGGACGGCCTACCTCCTTCAGGACTCTACACGGCTCAGCACCATCCACCCTCAGTCAGTCCAGTCCATGCATTGACACAGGCAATGGAGCTGCCCAAAGGGCATGAATCATGCTCCAGAATTCCTATTCGTACTTCCAATCTTTTCTCTATTTTGCAATATTCTTTCTCCATCACCTGTGCCTATTAAAAAAAATCACTCTGGGTGCAATAGTTACCCTTGCTTACATAGTCTGTACACTGGGAGCTGTTCTCAAACTGTAATTCAAGTATGCCGTGTTGTTAATCTGAGCACTCAAGTGGTGTGCTAGAAACCAATTGTCCGTTCCTGTTGAGTATGCTTCATATAATTTGGAATGTACAACAGGATACAATGTTTCACGTAACTTCTAAGGGGAAAGTAGCTTTTCCTCCGTATCTTTATCCTAATAAGGACCTCAAAATAACATGGTAGCCATCTCAGCTCTCCCAGGTGATGTGGCTGGCTAGAGAGCTAGAAAAATCTCTAGCCTTCAGTTTGCAGGGGGAGCCTGGACTGCTGGCTGGCACAGGGAGGCCGCAGGGCAGCCCATCGTCACTCTATGGCACTCATGTCTTGCCAAAGGCCACATCATATCAAGTCAGTCTGTGTTTCTTCCACCATTTCCCCTCTTCCCTATACCTGCCCTCTGAGCCGGCACTGTTCCTGGAGCCTGCAGTCTAAGTAGC
The DNA here is from genome assembly GCA_963573385.1 of Cacajao melanocephalus. NCBI lineage: Eukaryota > Metazoa > Chordata > Mammalia > Primates > Pitheciidae > Cacajao > Cacajao melanocephalus. Next base: position 32,143 of record CAUYLG010029101.1, read on the forward strand.
AGAAAGAGCCCTTCACACCTGTGATAGGTCAGCTTATGGTGGGCTGGTGCAAGCTTCTCTTTTCCCAGGGACTTCGAGCCTTAACACCGATACCGAAACTTGGGATATTCCATCTTCAAGATTCAACTTCCTCATTTAGAATATAGAGATATTTAGAATATGGGGATATTATCTGTCCTGTCCACTGTGCAGAATATTGTGAGAATAAAGTGAGAGAATTGGTCAGAAGCATTTTGCATACCATAAAGCACTGTGGGAGGCACACTTTTATCCTTGTTTATTTATGGGATTATTATTTTTCCCTTCTCATAAGTCCATCAACCAAGAATCCTGCAAAAGTTTACAGTTTAATTTTGCAAATAGACACAAACAAAAACTCACATTGATTGGTCTTTGGGAAAAGTGCCCTTTTCCAATAAAGACAGGGGAGCAGCAAAGACTGGTCAGCATTTTCCCAGGTTGTGACTTTTCATAAAAGCAGTTGTGCATAGTTTGATATGTGAACATCTTTTGATAAGTGTGAGTATTTTCCTATATGACTGAACATGCATAATCGAAATAGAAACATATTTGGAATGATGGTCTCTAAGACTAGTTTGTTATGAAATCTGCATTTGATTGCCTTTAGTCATCCAAAAACTTTTCTGTCAGTATGCACTGGCAATCCTGCCTGTGGTCTTTCTTCCGGAATGGCTGCTAACAAGGTTGCCAATTAGAGTGAACATTTCTCAATGATGTGAGCGTCTTTCCACTGGAAGCCGACTTCAGGCCTCCTTGTCACTTCGTATGCTGAAATATGTCATGTAACAATCAGGTGCCAAAAGTGACTCCACTACTTTGCTCGCTGCTCCCACGAGAGTCCAAAACCAAAAAACAAAACTATGAGAAAGACACAAATTTGGATTTCTGTGTGTGCTGCCATATGAGTCTCATGAGTCTTCTGTTTCTGTAAGTAGAAGCAATGTGGCTTGCCTGCAGCATGGGGCCTACCAGCTGCGTTTCCGCAGGGCCCCTGGTGTTCGTTGAGGTATACCATGTGCGAGGTCAAACGTCTATTCTGCATTACACACACTAGGTACCATGAAAGCTTGTGAGTCGACGTGATCCTCTTCACAGCTAGCGTAAACAATTATGAAGTCTATTAGTTTGTGCCCCTCTTTTGTGGGGGGACCTTAAATCCCGCTGTCCCAATTAAGGGAGATGCCATGTGAAGGTACTGTCCGATGTAAGCAAACCTTAAGATGATAAGTTTTTATAGAAGATTATTTATTTTGCATACATTATTTTGTTCTATTTGCAGAAGAATTCACCAAGAATGTCTTTGAATGGTAAACTTTCTTAGGGCTTTTCAAATAGGACACACCTGCCCGAACCTTGCTTTTGACTTGTTGTTTAGGAAAGTGTAATAAAGTGTTTTTACTTAAGACAATTTCAGTTCCTCCACTTCAGCACTTCTGCCTTTTCCCTTTTGTTTTCCAGCCTCAGGGCAGCCTCTCCCTCGGTGCTGCCACCTACCCGGGGCCCTTCCTTCACTCCCTGCTGCGTCTGTTGCCACGGCCGCTTGGTCAGCAGACAGCCCTCCCTCCATTCTCCTCTTCCACAGGCGCCTTCTGGAACCCTGTTTCCTTCCTAGGGAGCTGGTCTTTCTTGTTTCCATCTTCTTCTTTGCTAAACCATGGGCACCTCTTGTGTAGAGAAACATTCTTCATTTCTTCGGGATTTTCTGCATGAATGCTCCTTAACCACATTCTACTTAATACTGTGACATAGGTGTATGCCCACTCACTAGAACAAAAACTGTCTGTGGCCCTGATAAGACTTGAAATGGGCCTTCCTCCTGGGTGGCAGCGATCACACCTTATGAGGCATACACAGTCACATGGGACTGGGGACTCTGCATGCTTCTTTCTGGAATGCCCACAGTATTCCGAGTGACCAGTGCTTGATAGATGAGAGCTGGATGGATGAATGAAGGACTGAATTTATTTTTGCAATGTTTGTTGACAGAGACTCTCTTAGGTGCCAGCCATTGTCATAGACATTGTCTTCATGAGACCAAACTCTGACTAAAATGACAGATGAAGGAGAAAAGACTTAGAGCAGGACATTCTCTTCTAGCTAAAGCATCAAGTTCTTTTCCTAATACATGGTGAAAAGTTGTAGTTTATCTTCATACTAAGCCCCTGGAAGGCACCTGATGTGGTGTTAACCATCACTCAGTTACATCATAGCAAAATTAATAATATCAGATCAAGTAACGTGTTTGTTTTTCTCATTTGTCCCTTTGGGAGATACTTACTGGGCCTGTGCTGCTTTGCAGAGATTGGCAGAGGAAAAAAGATGGATCTGGTCTCTGTGCTCATGGGCTCATTTTTAGGAATGTTTTGCCTCTTACACTTCCTAATAAGGAACTCTGATCTTCCAGTTACTTAAGTGAAGCAAGCTCACACTTTTGACATTTTTTCTTTTCCTCCTTCCTGCCTGCCTTCTTCCTCCTCCTCCCTTCCTCTTCCTTTTTCCTCTTTTTTCTTTTTTCCTTCAATCAACCTATCAGTGTATATTGAGCACTTCCTTAAATGCAAGGTGGGATATAGTACTATATGCGTGTGTGTATGTGTGTGTGTATGCATCTGTATGCATGTGTCTATGTGTGTATGTGTGTACATGTGGATGTGTGCCTGTGTGTGTATGTGTGTGTGTGCATGTGTGTATGTGTGTGTGCATACGTGTGTGCATGTATGTGTACATGTATGTGTATGCATGGGTATGTATGTGTGTATTGTGTGCGTGTGTGTGTGTATCTTGCTTGCAGCTCCCACCAAAATCCAAAACCAGAAAACAAGCAAAAACATAAGAAAGACACATATTTGGAATCCTGTGTGTGCTGCCGTATGAGTCTTGTGTGTTCCTATAAATGGAAGCAGTGTGGCTGAAGTGCAACCTGTGGCCTGCCAGCAACTTTTCTGCAGGCCCCAGGGAGGCTCTGGCCTCGTTAAGCAGTGTGCACACAGGCAGCTCAGAGCAGAGCTGGAGAACTGAGGAGAGAGGAATGCTGGCCGTGCCGGGGTCACAGAAAAGAGAAAGGCAAATTCACTTCGTGGGGCTTCCCCATTTCGTTCCTGCTCTTCACTCTTTTCTCATTAATTCTGTTTTGTGGTGGGGGCACCACTTTGGGAGGCCGAGGCAGGCAGCTCACAAGGTCAGGAGTTCGAGACCAGCCTGGCCAACGTGGTGAAACCTCATCCCTACTAAAAATATAAAAATTAGCCAGGTGTGGTGGGGGGCACCTGTAATCTCAGCTACTCGGGAGGCTGAGGCAGAGAATTGCTTGAACCTGGGAGGCGGAAGTTGCAGTGAGCCAAGATCACGCCACTGCACTCCAGCCTGGATGACAGAGTGAGACTCTGTCTAAATTAAAAAAAAAAAAAAAAGTCCCTTTTAAGAGCACACATTTTTAATCCATTGGATATGGCACAAAGTGTGCTGTTACAGCACCTATGAGTTTATTGCTTTATTAAAACAGTCACTGATACACAAAATTCAGAAATTCAAAAAAAAATTCTTAGTAGCATTATAGCATCCAATACCAAGAATAAATAAAAGGGGTTCACATATTGCAGGATGATCCTTTTTGTTTTTATTTTTCCCTCTGTCTCTCACCAATATGTGAAGTGGTGGCTACCGTTCACCCACAAACTAAACCACAAATCGCAGGGACGATCTGTGAAAGGAAAATCAGGGTGTTATTCTGATTGTGGTTGTGAACAACAAGACTTTTGACCTAAATATCTAAGTTGTTAAAACTGGGACTCTTTGTCCACCTCCTTGACGGTGGTAGGAATAGAAACATGCTCCGTAACCTCTGACTGAGGCCGCCGGCACCCGGGCTGGCGAGGAGGGTGATGGCGTGTTTGACCTGAGGACTGACTCTGTGGGAAGAAAGCGATGATAAATTTGAAAATGTGGACACTGCTATGTCAGCGACACTAATTGTCACCTTCAAATAATATAATTCAAGTCCGTATGGAAGTAAGAGGTGCATTATTGTTTTCTTGTTTTGCTTTAGAGAGACTTAGACAAAGGATTAGATACGTATATTTTAATTTGCATTACTGTGGAAAATATATTTAATGATGTACTATTTCAAAATAGCAATAAACAAAGAGTAAAAAATAATGATTCAAATTCCTCCATCTAAAAACACCACTACTGCCCTGCTGTTATCCATTGATCCCATATTTTCTTGATCATTTTTTTCTTTTTCTTTTTTTTTTAATTTTTAAAATTTTTTTTTATTTTTAGACAGAGACTCACTCTGTCACCCAGGCTCAAGTGCAGTGGTGTGATCTCGGCTCACTGCAACCTCTGCCTCCTGGGTTCAAGAGATTCTCCTGCCTCAGCCTCCTGAGCAGCTGGGACTACAGGTATTTGCCACCATGCCCAGTTAATCTTTGGTATTTTTAGTAGAGACGGGGTTTCACCATGTTAGCCAGGACGGTCTCAATCTTCTGACCTCCTGACCCACCTGCCTCGGCCCCCCAAAGTGTTGGGATTACAGGCGTGAGCCACCGTGCCTGGCCTTATACTTCTTCTTCTTCTTCTTCTTCTTCTTCTTCTTTTTTTTTTTTAAATGAGTCTGTATTACAATTGGTTTTTAAAGCAAATCATAAAATATTTTACTTGGGAAATATCACACCATAAATTCACCTTTTCTTTAATATGGTGATCAGTTACTAGAGTAAGAGACAAAGGAATAGAGAAGAAAGAGGAAAAAGGATGGAAGAAAGAATGGCAGAAAAGGAATACAGACTCAGAAAAAAAGAGATGAGTGCAAGGGGACCCCAGGGGAGGGGGGAGAGGGGAATCAAGAGCTCCCCAGCAGCCCTCCGCTCTGTCTGGGAGGCTTCGCCTCTCAGTTCCACTCATGAAACATCAGATTAGCAGGTTACCCACTTGCCTTTTCTGCTGACGTCGCCTGTTGTTTATTTTCATTGGTTTGCTGTAGTTTGGGAGCCAAACCAGCCTACTGGGGAGAAAGAGGAAAATGTTCTTTGAGCTGCGTCGGCAGTGATGAGAGCAGGTTTTGGAAACAGGTATAATGAAGCCAACTTAGGTTGACAGCGTGGCGTCACAGAGCCCGTCCCTGGCGTAAGTGCTGAAGGATGCTGCCCATCCTGACTTCAAAGTTCGAAGCTATTCCTTTCAGACTAACTCATAACTCACCTATAAGTGACCAGTCACCACTTCTATGTATCTAATGCTTTAGCTTTCCCTGAATTTGTTTCACTAATTTCACTGCATGTGAAATCGGAAGTGTGTTACCTGCTCCCCATGTGCACTGTGGCAATAGTGAAGAATGTGAAGAAAGAATTATCAGTCTATAAAAACATCCTCGAGGCAACTTAGAGTGGACTCATTTTAGGGCTCATGGAGAGAGAGTCTCTTTTCTTTCCTTTGTCCCCATCTGCCTGTGCATGTGCAGACATGCACACACCTGACATTTTCCACTGGGCATTCTATGTTATGTCACGGTGGCTGCAAAGGCCATAGTGGGAAGCTGGGGTTGGCTCTAAACCAGAAATACGCATGTCCATTCGTGTACTGGTTTTGCATTCCATTGCTTTTGTATATATATTATCAGGTTAAGAGACTCTCTAAGTGAGAATTACCTGATCTTCATTTTTAGAGATCAGGAGCCAGGCTCAGTGTGGCCAGGACGCTGGATCACGGTCCTGCAGGAGCTGGCATGTGGAAAGCTGACACTTAACCAATTCTCACTCTTGCTCAGGGTCTTGGCAATGCCCCACCCACCCTGGCACCTGCTACTTTTCCACATCACAAGAGACCAAGACAAACAGAGAGATCTGCTACCCAGAGATTGGGATGTCTACAGCTGTGGGGGCTGCTAAGGAAAAGGGCAGCTTTTATTCAAGTAGGGCTTACTTCCCGCTCATCCTGGAATGTGTAGAGACGCATTTATTGCACTTTCAATCGTTGCATCTCACAGAGCATTTTTATCGCGAGTCGATATCTAAAAGTGCTTCAGTAGCAGAGCTCCTATGCGGGGATTGTAAAGCTGGAGCTCACAGATGCATGCTGCACACAGGTGTCACCTCTCAGCTGTGATTCCGCTGGGGGGTGCTGGGCCCTTAGTGTCCCCTGTTCCCCAAACAATGAAGAATAACTGTCTTCGGGTGTCACCCAGCACAGTGGGTCTCAAACAAGTGATAAATGACAATCTCCATACACTATGTAAAAGGAGAAGTGTTTCTCTAAGTGCCTATTTACCAAAGCCTTATTGCACTACAGATACATCTGAAACTGCACCCAGTGACCCCATCCTTCTTTTGTGGCCATAGAAATGAATCACTCTCTGGGAATCCCATGGGAACATTATTGATCTGGTCCCAAACCCTCATTTTCTAGATTAAAAAGTTGAGGCCCAGAGAGCAGGGTACCTTGCGCAGAGACACAGAGCTCATGGGTGCCCAGCAAGGACTGACTTCCCAGCAGCCGATAATGCCCTTGATTTACCTTCCTTACAATAAGTCAATACAGCAATTCAGGTTCCTCCAACGTTCTGTGGTTCTCAGAAAAATATGAGGATTCAGTATCCTAAAAAATTTCCACTAAGAAACCTGAAAACATTTTCTCTTCTTTCAACATGTCATGATCTTGTCTTTTCATTATGGAGGAATCATAACCTGCCTTTCTGGATCAGAGGATCTGAAACGTGGACCATGAAAGCCTGTGGCATCTGCATCTATGCCCCGCTCTTTAAACAGCCTGACTTTACCTTACGCATGGTTCCAAGGTGTAGCCAGGGGAGTCGCAGGGGACCGCTGTCCCAGCTTGCCTCTGACTGTGGGGTTCCCAGGAGACCCTGGCTGCCCAACAAGACAGAACCCAGGTGCAGATGCTGTCTCTTGCCACTTGTGGACCTGTAACCTGTGTGGCCCTGAACAGTGACTTAAGCTGCCCAGCCCCCTCTTTGGAGGAAGGACATTCCCAATCCAGAGGCTTCGGAGACTTGGGTGGTTCATGTGGAGGGGCTGGCACCTGCCAAATGCTCCAGGCCAGGTGGTGGCCTCTCTGGTGTTCTGAAGGGAGGCGCCTTCTCACTGACCTTCTGGGGGATTTTGGATAAAGAGGCCATGAGGGGAAAGTCTATTCAGTTATGCATTTTAAGCAACTTAAAACACTTAACAAAAATTGCTTTTTGTTAGGGAAGAGAATGAGGTTTGGCACCTTAGCATACAGAAGCACATCCCTCATTCTGCCATTCTCCATCTAAACCACCAGCACAGTGATGTGAGGAGACATCCTTGCTCCCTGTGAAGGACCAGCCCGTCTCCCACCCTGGGTTCAGCGTGGCTTTTGTGAGGGAAAGGTGCCTGGCATTCATGTTCCTCACAGGTTGCGGTGCTTGTGTGAAAGTGCTGGTTATTGGTTAGTTGTGGGCAGTCGAAGTCTTCAGATGGAATACGGTGGGAAGGGAGGGGTGAGGGGCTGGGAGAAGGAGCAAAGAAGGGTCCAGAAAGGGAAGAGTGAGACGGGAAAATCTGAGCATCTCCTTCGGAAACATCCACCTGATTTTAAGAAAGGACAACCCATGAGACTTCACCAGTTTTTGAGGCAGGCTGAGGGAAACGTGCTGTGTGATGTGGTGGGTTGTTTGTAATCTGTTAATCCTTGGGCTTCTTTACGAATATGGGGGGTAATGATATGCTATATCTACGTGTCTCAAAAATGCAAATGCAATGCAAATAAAACTACCGGATTTTCAATAAATGGTAGATTAGCTGCCCCTCAGCCTACTAGTTGTAAAAGCCATTCACAACCACATTTTCCTGATGCTGGAGAAATATTTTAATTAGAAATGAATAATACATAAGGGGGAGTGCACCTAATAAAAATATAGAATAAAACACTGTGAATTCACAGTTTTACCACAGAAATCAGCCAGTCCCTTGGGGTTAGTACATTATCATGGAGGTGACGTATTTCAGGGTACAGTGGGAACCAGGGAGGGACTTTGTGCTCACGCGTGCCAATCGGAATGTGGCAGAATGGTGAGAAATCAAACTCGCACAACATGAAGGCCAGAGGAACCAGTAAATACATCCCCTGTGGGAAAACCAGGTCAAATGTTAACGCCAATAACAACAGGGCTGGAGGGGAGGGACCCAGGAGCAAGGGAGACGCCACCCAGCGAGCAGGCACCCCACCAAGGGACGCTGTGACGGTGACACTAGCCAGCTAACAGGTACCCCACTAAAGGCAAGCTGTGAGGTGGATGCTAACCAGATAACCAGATAACACACACCCTCTAAGGGGAAGCTGTGAGGGAGACACCACCCAGCGAGCAGACACCCCACCAAGGGACACTGTGACGGTGACTCTAGCCAGCTAACAGGTACCCCACTAAAGGCAAGCTGTGAGGTGGATGCTAACCAGATAACCAGATAACACACACCCTCTAAGGGGAAGCTGTGAAGGAGACACCAACCAGCTAACCAGCTATAGACACCCCTCTAAGGGGAATCCGTGAGTGAGATGTTAACAAGCTAACCAGCTAAGAGATACCCGCCTAAAGGGAAGCTGTGAGATAGATGCTAACCAGCTAACACACACCCTCTAAGGGTAAGCTGTGAGGGAGGTACCAACCAGCTGACGAGCTAACACACAGTTCTCTAAGGGGAAGCTGTGAGGGAGATGCTAACCAGATAACCAGCTAACGCACACCCCTCTAAGGGGAAGCTGTGAACGAGCTGCTAACCAGATAACACATACCCCTCTAAGGGGAAGCTGTGAGAGAAATGCTAAACAGCTAACAGACACCTCACTAACGGGATGCTGTGAGGTAGATAGTAACCAGATAACCAGCTAACAGATACCCCTCTAAGGGGACGCTGTGAGGGAGATGCTAACCAGATAACCAGCTAACACACACCTCTCTAAGGGGAAGCTGTGAGGGAAACACTAACCAGCTAACCAGCTAACGCACAGCCCTCTAAGCAGAAGCTGTGAGGGAGACGCTAACCAGCCAACCAGCTACACACGCCCATCTAAGGGGAAGCTGTGAGCAAGACGCTAACCAGATAACAAATACCCCTCTAAGGGGAAGCTGTGAGGGAGATGCTAACCAGCTAACCAGCTGACAGACACCCTTCTAAGGAGAGGCTGTGAGGGAGATACTAACCAGCTACATACACCCCTCTAAGGGACACTGTGAGAGAGGCACTAACTAGCTAACAGACACTCCTCTAAGAGGAAGCTGTGGTTGCCACAATAAACCTAGCTTGGAAGAGAGGAGGAATTGGTGGGTTATGACAAATGCATTAGCAGGCAGACAATGGAAGGGGCGGAGAGAAAGGGAAAGTGAGAAGGGGGAGATCCAGGGTGAGGAGCCAGCAGAGAGGGGCGAGGACCGAAGGCCAAGGGGAGCTGGAGACGAGGTCTGGAAAGATGACCAGAGGCGCGAGCATGGAGGATTGCAGCGAGGCCTGGCCACTCATCTGTTTCAACATGCCAGCACGATGCCGGCCGAGCCTCTGTATTTAATGGTCAAGTCAGTTCTCCAAGCTCCCAACTCACCTAGCTCCGTGAGTAGAGTTTCATACTCTCGGGCTGCGACCTGAACCAGAACTTACTCTGTAATTCAAGTCAGGACATTCTATAACCTTTTTAAGGCACCGCCTCTGGAAGATTGCCACGTGGAAGGACTGCGGTTTTAGGTAAAGTGGGCCCTTTAGGAGGCACATTGACTTTGTAGACGAGGCAAAGCGGCGTTGCCAACTTGCGCTGTGGGAGCTCCATGGCACACGGCTTTCTCTTTGTCTGTAATCTTCTTGGCTCCAGCATTAATAAACAGCAAAGGTGTATATGACGCACCCAAAGATGATCTCTCAAACGTTTTGAGATGGGTCCCTGCTGCGAATGTATTGTTTGAAGCACTTTTGTACAGTCACAGAAACTTCTGAATTCAGCACCATGCGAATGTGTGTCTGTCTCCGCTATCTTTAGTCTGCAGACTCTAATCAGAGCCTTTCTCTTTTACGAACTTCAGAGCAGGAAAGCCAAGACACGTGTGAAATTATAAGCTCATCTAACACTATTCTTTTAGGTTGAAACGATCTAGGAAAGGGCAACATGTATGAATTGTTTCCCACTTCCTATTTCATGCTTAATTCCAGTTTTTAAGGAGTAGAATAATGGGGGCACACGTTAAAGGGACAAGCAGGCTGCACTTCACAAACGTCACTTCCTGACCTGATAAATGTCAGCAGCCATTTAAAATGCACTGAATAGACTTTCATAGTAGATTGATTTCACATTTTATTATACAAAATAAGCATGGACTTATCTAAGAGCTGCAAGCCTGGTGATGAGATCAGTGCCGGGTGTACCCGCTGTCTCTCTTGTGTTTCGGACTGTCATTGGACATAGTGAAAGGCCACCAGCTTGGCAGGCCGATGCAGGGTGAGAATCTGGACTCCTTTGCAGCCCATGGCGGATGCCTGGGTCCAACGTGTGACTGAGATGGATTGCTGACCCTCCCAGGTAGCTGCCACACCTTGGGTTCACGTCCTGTCTGACAGCGACGCTGATGTGGCTGGTTCTACTCTCCTGTCAAAACCACATCCTTAAGCGACTCGAAGTCCTGTTTCCCGGTGTTCATTGTATTGTGTGCACCAGATGGCCACATCCTCTTCTTCCTTATGTGCCAGTGATGCATGAGTGTCCTGACACACCAGAGGCCACCCATCCAACCTCAGGGTCTGTGAGATGTGCAGACCCCTCAGGAGCCAGAGCAGGCAGCCTCCAGGACATAGGCGAGGTCAGCAGGGTCACTGGGTGCATCAACTCGTGCGCATCACAGCACAATCCGAGGGCTCCAGCAGCCCTTTGGTCTCCAGGACCGAGATGGGACATGGCAGGCTGCACCCCACATCTCAGCTCTGATACCCTGGCGCCCGTGCTCTGCTTCCTCTTTGGACCTTCCTGGCCCTGTCACTTACTAATCATCTGACCTTGGAAAGCTCAGGTCTGTAAAATTTTTCAAAGATTTCCAAGATGTGGAAACTTAAGAAATTTATATTTATTCATTCACTCAAAAAATATATATCGAGCATGTGCTACATTCAGGGAATGCCAACGTGATGATGGAGAGGGCTTAACGCAGGCTGGACCCGGAGTCAGGTGCTTCCTGAACGTTTTTGCATCCAGTCAGCCCAGTGAGTTCCCAAGCTAAATCTACTGCTGTCCTCTGTTCACGGAGGCCTCTGAAGGTCCAGAGTGATAAGAAATACAATTCAGGTGGAAATAGCAACCTGGAGGCAGTACGACCAGAGAGAAAGAAGCCACGAGGACACAGGGCCTGAGGGCAGGTCACAGCGTGCAGTCAGTGACCGAAGACCTGAAGTCCACCTCTGCTTGCCTGGCCTGGCTGCGATCACCTCATCACTGTCCCACACTGCTTTCCCATGTCAAACATTTATCATCACCCTTAAACTTAAATAAAAGTATTCAACCATCCCTAAAGCCTATCATAGCTCCCAGGAAGAATCCTTTGTCCAAGGAGTCGTGCGAAGAAATGAATGAGTTTTCCTTCCTCATGTGGATGGGACGGTGCCGCTCTGGACACAGGAATAACATCTGACTTTCACATAATGTCCATAGTTCAGAGAACTCTCGTAGAAGTCTTGAGAAGGAATTGTCATACGCATGCTACAGATGCACCTACTTGGGCCAAGAGAAATTAAAGAAGCACAGACTCCAAGTCCAGTGCCTTTTTCTCCATGGAGTGCTGACTTACAGCTGGAAGCCACTCCAGGAGAGCCTGCCTGTGCGGAAGCTGGCACACTTGCATGCTTGTTGTGTGCCACGGTAGCTCCAGGTGGACCCAAGCCTCGCTGGATGGAGGGCAGAGCACTTGTTGCAGTCAAACCCCACCTCTCCTTTTCTGCCTTTTCTTCCCGTGGGTGCTGACTGTCCCCTCTTCCCCAAACCTACCTGTGATGCACTCAGCCATCTGCACCGCTGAATGCATCCCTTCTTCGCACTTTCATGAAGGAATTCAGTAATCGCCAAGTTACATCTTCTTGAGTATTTGTCATTGTGTTCTCTGTCCCAGGAATATTTGCAAAAGAAGCCTTTGCATCATTCTGGAACGAAACTTTCCTCCATTGTTAAGTGATTTTGCAGTATCAATTTTTAGCTGTTTTGAGTTCAGATGGAACTTGTGCATATCTCTGAGAAGAATCACAATGATCCTTGCTTGTTCTGATGACTTTTACGATCAAACCAAACCAGAACCTAAAGAACAAAACGAACAAAGACTAAATATAAGACTAGAGGAGTTATCTGGGAGGAGTTATCATGGAAATCCAGTCGTTAGAGTCCTTAACGTCTCATTGTTTCATGCGTGTTTTTTACGAAATCGTTTTTTGGCTAGGCAAGGTGTCCCACGCCGGTAAATCCCTGTACTTTGGGAGGCTGGGGCGGTATATTTCTTGAGCTCAGGAGTTCAAGACCAGCCTGGGTAACATGGCAAGACCCCATATCTACATAAAATACAAAATTAGCTGGGCATGGTGTTGCATGCCTGTTGTCTCAGCTACTTGGGAGGCTGAGGCAGGAGGATTACTTGAACCTAAGAGACGGGTTGCAGGAATTTGCAGTGAGCTGTGTTTGTGCCACTGCACTCTAACCTGGGTGACAAAACCAGACTCTATCTCAAAAAAACAAAAAACTATTTTTGCCTAACGGGCCTTGAAAATCTTAGACAGTAATGCAGTCAACCTACAAATGTTTGTGAATTAATAAATGACAGACGGGAGACGAACGTGAATATGAGTAAGGCAGAATAACTGGTACCTCCCTTCTAGCACCCTACAGTGGGGTTTACTCCTCTCATGCTTGAATATTTAGCTGTTAATATTTTTTCCCAATGCAGCTGAATAGTCTGGGAACCACTAAAAGAAAAAGCAGAAGATGAAGGCTGTGTTTGCAGTTGAAAAGGACTGGAAAGCATACTCACTTGGATAATGCCGATTCCTGTTTTCATGTATTTGAGAAGCACCTTTGCTATGCCCTGCATCTGGGGAGGCCTGGGTGAGCAACCTGATGCTGCATGGTGGGTCTTCCCTGGGACGGTGGCATGGCCTGAGAGGCCGTCTCTCAATAGTGCTCCATGAAACCTGACTCCTGTCCACGCCCAGGGTACCTCATTTTCCGCCAAGGGAATGTAAAGACAGAAAGATCTTGAAGGTATTTGAGCAGGTGCTTTTTTCTCCACCTAAACTTATAAAAATATGCAAGTAGCTGAGGATCAAAGGTAAGGCCAAGAAAATGGCTTGGCGTGGAATCCTTCAGCGCAGCGTGCAGCCAGCTTCAGACAGAGCCCCTGGCAACTTCAGGGCTGTCAGCTTTGGTGACTGTGGAGCCTGCGAGAGCCCAGATGCTGCTGCTGGAAGCGGATTTTCCACAGCATGGCGCGTGGGTCGGGAGCGGGCTGCCACAGTCACATGTCACAATGCAGGCCTGCAGCTTGCCAGTGGCGATGGCAGAGCTCAGGGGCTAACTTCCCCACTCGGCAAGACCCGTAATAGTCATTGAACAAGAATCCTGTGTTTCAAGTGCATTGGCAATGCATGGTCCTGAATTGAGCTCGTCAATAAACTCACAGGAAACAGGCAGTGCCTATTACTTAGCATACAACCCAATGAATTACTTTCAGAAATTCAAGCTTGAAGTTCAGTCCCAGCAAAAGGAAACTGCATCTTGGAAGCGCTAAGGAAACAGAAAGATGCTGCAGCTGAGCGATGAGTTCATTGAGCGCTTTAGAGGTTGTTTTCTCCCACAGACTGAACCCAGCAGCTGCCTGCCTCTCCTTTTCCTTCCTATAAATATGCTGTTCTATTATAAAACAAATTTAACTGGCTGATTTTTCATGCTGAGAAATCACTGTTCACCATTTAAAAGGGCCGTCAAATGCATCGTAAGGCTCCCTCTACTGACAAGTCACTGAAGAATCTGAAGTGTAATTTAAATAAAGGAAAAGAGGAATTGTTTTGAAGTGAAATCTATGTTAGGCAAGTCAACAGTTAAAAATAAAGGCAAAGGAGACATCAAGTAAAATTACCTGCTTATTAATGGCTGGGAATTTAAAACAAATGGTTTTTCACCAGAAGAATTTATAAATAATAAAACTGTAAATGTGGTTTTCTGTTCTGGTGGTGAGACAAAGACTTGGGAGAGACCCGCGCTGGTGCCCATGCTAGCTATGTGGTTTTAGCACATCATAGGAGCCGCAGTGTTGTATGTGCCTGCTTGGGTTGGCATAAAGTTTAGAGATAATATATGCATATGCATACATATATGTAGAATTCTTAACACAGTGTCTTGCCTGTTAGTGAGTGCACACTGGAGCCCAGGAGTTGAAGGAGCCTGGGAAGCACAGTGAGATCCCCATATGTGCAAAAAACTAAAAAAAAAAAAAAAATCTGCACCTGTGGTCCCAGCTACTCAGGATGCTGAGGTGGGAGGATCCCTTGAACCCAGAAGGTTGAAGCTGCAGTGAGCCATGATCACACACACCACTGCACTCCAGCCTGGGCAGCACAGTGAAATCATGTATCTAAAAAAAAGAAAAAAGAAAGAAAGAGCAAAAGAAAGAAATCCTATGGGACCATCTTTATAAGTGTTCAAGAATATCTGGATAAGGAATACTCATTGTGCTAGCTAGCTTTGTAATAATAAAATCATGGAAACCAGCAAACTTTCAAATGTAGGGGAAATAATGAATAAACATTTATATAGATATAGATATAGATCCTGTGCTTTTTTAAAAAAATGAAGCAGATCTAAAAGAAATTAATAAAGACACCATTTATATATAGGAAGAACTCATTTCAAATTTATTAAATAATGTGATTATATTTAGAGAAGGTAGTCCCGTTAAATATGTACATTAGATATATGAAATGTAATATAAACATAAACACATCTCTGCGTATTTATGTATGCATGTATGTGTGTACGCAGAGTGACAGGCGTGTAAAGGCACAGAAAATACCCAGCTGAGTTCTCAACCAGCCGTTTGCGGCTGAGAAATGGGAACCAGGAGCTCAGCTGGATGCTTGGGAAGACCCTCGTGTTTCATGTCACACCTTTTCTATTGCTTGTGTTCCTTCTTCTTAACTTGCCCTTGTCCTATATTTTTAAAAAATATTGTTAATATGTGCTAAGATTGAGCACAAATTTATCACATTGGCTGGGCAAATATTCAATTCTTCCCTGTTACCTTGAAAAGAGGTAAACTAAATCACATAATTTTTTTATAAGTTTTAAGGTGTTTGGGGGAACATGAGATAACGTATTCACAACTCCTCTCTATAATACTAAGGTTGAAACCTTTTTATATCTGCTAATGTAAATTATATAAATGAGTCTTTTAATATTTAACAGACAGTGGCTTTCTAGACTGCAATTTATATTGTTAGCTTAAAACTTTCATTTTTAATCTTTCAATTCAAGAATTTACATACTTTTTCTATAAAATCAAAAAGGTTGGTGAAAAAAATATAAGCTTTCTTTCAACTTTAAAGTTCTATTTGTATTGCTGGTTTCAGCAAAAATCTTAGCTAATTAATTAGGTAACAGTATTCAAAAATGTTTGCTATCTTTTGGACAAGACATTCATTGTCTGCAGTGTTCAAAATCTAATGCAGTGGTGATTAACCATGTAGCTAGCTAAATTATTGTTATAATCCTGTTGCACAGGTTTTTAACATTATCATCTTTGCCAATTTGAAAGTCGTATGATGGACTTTTGCATCGTTGGGCTCTTAAGGTAATTATGAAGCTAAATGACTTTATCAGGCATGCAAACTCAATGCAAAATGTATATTACAGAATCACCCCCATGCCCTGTCCTTTATGTAGGTAATGATTATACTGATGACAGTGATGATGACTATATTATCTCTGATCCTTGCATAGAGATATACATGGTCTGAGCATCAATACACTTATATTAAATCCTAGGCATTTCCTAGCGGTTATGAGCTACTTGACACTGGACAGTTTAATTAATGTCGGTGAGGATCTATTTTCTCAACTACAAGAGGGAGTTAGTAGTATGTGCCTTTCAGAATATCTGAAGAATTGAACAAGCCAATATGTAAATCACAGAGCACAACTCCCGACAAATGCTACAAGGTCATGTTAATTCCCTTTTGAATTATTTTTTCTGGATAATATAAATCAGTGCAAAATATTGGTGAAATGAAGGCTGTTTTTGATAATTTAGGGGAAAATGCCTTTCTAAAAAGTGCATGATGCAGGAGCTTTGACTTCATGGGAGTCATCATGAACATTAACTCACCTAGCTCTGAAACAATGGTAGTGGACATATTTGAACTACTATCCCAAAAAGAAAGAGTTCTTTGCTAGCTCAAACAAACAAGAAAAGGAGACATGAGCAAGAGCTGCTTAGCAGACAGTGCAGTCGGCTTTCCATGTGAGTCTGTGCCCAGGGCAGGGGCAGTGCAGGGCTGGCTGTGATGAGGTGGGAAGAGATGAGGTCCTTGTGGGTTCCAGCTGGAAGCCTTCATCCCAGGTACCATCCCGCAGCCATCCCTAGATGCACTCTTCACAGTCAAATACCTTTTTGGTTTGGCAGCTAGTCTAAAGGTTGTGAGGATGGGAAACACCTAGAATTTCCGCTGTGGACAGGGAAGCTGGAGATGCCAATTAGATATCTCAGTGAAGATGCCAAGCAGGTCATTGAATCTAGGAGTCTGAGGTTCAGAGGTGAGTCTCAGTCTAGAAACATGCTTTGGGAGTCATCTGTGTAGAGATGTCACTTGATGCCGTGGGACCAGATGATATCAACAAAGAATGAGCAGAGGCAGAAAAGCCAAGGTCTGCGGTCTGAACCCTGCAACACTCCCCGGTCAGAGCCAAAGGCGGAAGGGGAAGAGCAGCCTGGGATTGTGCCTCCCGGAGTGGAAGGGATCTGGGAGAATGTTGTCCTGGAAATCAGAAGCACACATTTCCAGGAGAAATGAAGGATCTGCTGAATCAAGTCCTGCTCACAGGAAAAGTACGAATTCCCTGTAGTTCAGAAATCATCATTCTGAAGCAAGGCATATTCTAAATAAGAGAATACAGGTATTGCTGGCATCCTTGTTAATACAGAACAGATACATTAGAAACAGCGTATCTACTTAGTGCTGTCTGGACAGAATCCAAGGATTGAAGAAGGACCATGAAGTCCACCTTGGCCTAGAAACGCTGTTGGGAAACTCATTCCAGAAAATGACACCCAATTTCAAACAGACGGTGGGAGAGAAGGCACCGTAGCTGAACAGCCCTGAGCGGTGCTCTGGGCTGGGTCTCAGGGCAGGTCTGGGAGCCTAGCAGCAGATGAGCCTGGATGGGCAGCTAGAGGCCATGTGACTGGAGGTTTGGAAGCCCAGCCTTGGAGGCTGCACTTTGCCCTGCGTGTGGCGGCCACTGAGTTGGAGAGGTCGCAGGCAGAATGGTCTGGGTGTGTGCTGTCTTTGGGGGAACAGACAGATGGCAGGTGAAAATGCCTGAGACAGCACCTCCCTGGGCTGGAAGGGAGGGGAGGGGTGTTCATGGGCTGGACTCTGGATATTCTGAAACTCATAAGGCAAACACTTAAATAGGTGGATTTTATGGTGTGAGAATTATATTCCATCCATCTAATTTTATGTTAACCTGTTTTATTATAGAATAAATATATTTCATTCCTCATTAATTATGATGTTGGAAGGCACAGGCTGATAGGATGTTGAAAAGTCCCCTGTATGTTCCTGGTTTTCACGAGTGATCAGCAAACACTCTGACGAGCCACACAACTAGGACTCACGTTTCTGTTAAGAGTTTTGGGGTGCAGCAAGCCTGAACAGCGGGTCCTGGCCTTTGCTTTCTGGCTCTCCCTGCATGGCTGCCTCCAGGTATTGGCTCATGGACGCATCTATAGAAAGGCAAGGTTGTTCATCCCCACTCCCTCTGGTGGTGCCATGACTTAACATGGTGCTTAGGAGTTGGTTGGACTCTGGAGCCAAGCCAGCCTGCACCCAAGTCCCCATTCCACCCTCACCCTCTGTCCTGGGGCACAGGTTAAGCTTCTTAACCTTGGTGCTGTTTTCTCATCTGTAAAGTGCCTCTAGAAAGTTCCTCTTCATAGCAGAATGGAGCAACAGGAATGGGACCTTTGTTTCATTTTCACTCAGCCCTCCTCAGATAGCTGCTTGTGGGTATTTTCCCCTTCAGTTTCTCCATGATATTATTATTATTTACATTTGTATACCTAGCTACCCACTCTAATTAAGCATCTGTACCAGATTCTACTTTGCCTGCGGCCCCCAGTCATGAAGGAGCAGGAAGCCAGCCGGGGTGGGGAGTTATCGGCTGGAGAAGCTGGTGTGGGGTGGCCCAGGAGAGACCATGATGTAATAACGCCTGTGCTGGAACAATGGGACATGAACTGAGGAAAGTAAAGCTGCAGTCAATGAGAGCAGCCTCACGGTTCTCAGACCACTCCCGACCGGCAATGTCCATGTCCCAGACTGGGGTCACCTGGGGGGAATTTGGCGGAAGAGATGTGATTGGAGAGTGGACAGGGAGGGGGTTTGCAGTCGGGGTGTACGTAGGTGGGTGTTGCCTTGGGAGCTTTGAAAAGCTGGAGATGTCCAATCTCCATTCCTGCCTGTGGCCTGGGCGCTGAATGGGACAGCGAGAGCCGACTACAACCCCTGCCCTGGTGGCAGCCCTGACTTTGCAGTGTCATAGAAACTGGGAGAGGCATGGGGATTGGTTGGTTGAGGGAGTGAGGAGAGGATTAAGGCAGGAACGGAGTCCTGCGTGTTGGCGCTATGTCCACTCACAGCTGGGGCAGATCTGACTTGAGGCAAGGAGACTGAGGAAGCAAGTCTTTCAGCGGTTTCCAAAAAGGCGCCCTCTCTAAAGGCGGATGTCTTACACAGGACTAGCTACACAATGTGCAGGAAATAAACTGCAAAAGAAAAACACAGGGCCTGTTCTTCAAACATAGGAAGGATTTCAAGCCAGTGACAGGAGAGCCCTAAACCCTCCACCCTTGCGTGGAGCCCGGCAAGGAGGGCTCGTGTGACTGCCCAGCACACAGGCTGGCCCTGGTCTAAGACCTTTCTCGAGGTTTGAAACATTTATTTTCTTAATGGGAAAATAGTCATGACGTGGGGTGGGATGTGGCAGAATCAGCTCTAATTCCTTTCCTTCTCATGGCAAGCGTTCGCAATTAGAAAGGGCAGTGTGGCTGACACCTCGCCGGCTTTCCTGTCTTTTTAGGGATGTTAGTTTTGAGGGACGCTGAGCCCAGGGACCCTCTTCCTTAGCTGTCTGCTGGAAGTTCTCACCACGCCTCCTTTCTGGGTGTCACCTGTTGCTGTCACACCTGCTATTTTCAATGACGGAGTGCACAGTCAGTTCTCAGATGGGCAAGGAAGGGGCCAGCTCCTCACAGAATTCTCCCCTATAAGAAAGGCACAAGTTACTGTTCAAGTACAAATTGACCAAAGGCTCACTGGAAGTTGAGTTATGCCTCAGACTGACTTGTCCTCCTTACATGACTCCCCACCGATTCATTGTTTTTTCTTTCAGATAGCATGCTTACATGAGCCTTGTATTTAGATGGACACCTTCAAGGTGCCTCACACAACATACACACCTCAAGTGTCCACACAGTCAAAGCAACACAAAGGCCCAGCGACCTCAGCAGTGGTTTGAATCTGTTTCCTTGGCCTCCCTTCCCTGACCCGCCTGGAGTCAGCTTGGTGGTAGAGTGCTTCCAGCTGAGATCCATTTTCATAGGCAACCCTCCTGTGTTTGCACAGATTTTGCTTAAAACTTCTTAGCTACTTTTAGAAGAAAAAGTTTAAAACATTCCAAAATGAAAACATAAAATATGCTGGGTAGATATTTTTCCCGTCTGAATGGTAATGACAAAATAGACTGGGGCATTCAACATCTAGTTATCTTTTTGAATCCAATCTTGTAAAGAGAAAAATTGGCCTATAAAGTCTTGTAAAAAAGTATGAGGGCAAATGGTCAAACATATGGAGAAAATTCAAAATTTAAATTCCCCTGCCATGTAACAAATCAACTGTGTTTGGAAGTGCCGAATACTATGTCAGTATAGACCCAATCAAGAATTACATTTTAGCTTTAAAACAACAAATATGGGACTTTTTGATAAAAAAAAATTATGAAGTCTATAAATCTGACTTCATTTTTGACCACTTCAATTCTAGAATAAGTCAATGCACTTCAGTTACTTTTTCAAATAATCATTCATAGAGAAACTTCACCTATGACAAGCCTAGCAAAGATACTCTTCAGTGTGAAAAAAATATTAAGGGTCAAACTAGTTGGTCTTGTTCAATATTTTATATTCTAATATTTTCATACATTTTTATATTTGGCTTGTCTTGATTCAGAAAGGAGTTAACTCTGCTCTGATTTGATTTTCAGACATGACTCACAGCTAGAGGCAGGATGTCCTGTGGTCGACAGTCCAGCTCAGTTATCATCCAAGGCTGGAGTCTCAGCTCTGCAGTTCACTCGCTGTGAGAAGCGGAGCAGGAGGCAGTGCCTGGGAAGTGCCTTCCTTACTATGTGGGGCTTAGAGGGACACTCACACAGTGCTTATTATATGTATTTGTGTCATCGTTTAGAAGATAGGAAGAATGCTGATTCTTAGACTTAATGAAAATTCCTCTAAGTTTTGGATTTCATTGTAGTAGTTACTAATGCATATTTCATAATGTTCAATGTCATTTTAAAGAGGTTAATTTTAAGAATTTATTTTTTATTTGATGTTTTAGTTTTTCTTGTCACTTCATCACATTAAGACTTCATTATGACAAACTTGTATTTTTATTTTAAAATACAAGCAGATATCCCACAGTTTAGGAGAAGGAGAGAGAATATTTTAAAGTCCTGAGTCCATGTGTAGTCTGGTCTGGAGGCCATCTTACACCTTAGCCCTTCTTAGGATTGTAATAATATGGCCGAAAAAGGAAGCAGGCAACATCGTGATTTTTATTTACAAACATATATTTAAAAATACTTAACTCCTATATATGTTCAAAATAATTCACAATTAAAATATAAAATACCAAAATCTTTTTTTTTCTTTTTTTTTTTTTTTTTTGAGACAAAATCTTGCTCTGTCACCCAGGCTGGAGTACAGTGGTACAATCTCGGCTCACTGCAACCTCTGCCTCCCAAGTTCAAGCGATTCTCCTGCCTCAGCCTCCCGAGTAGCTGGGATTACAGACGTGCACCACCACACGTGGCTAATTTTTGTATTTTCAGTAGAGACAGGGTTTCGCCATGTTGGCCAGGCTGGTTTTGAACTCCTGACCTCAGGTGATCCACCTGCCTTGGCCTCCCAGAGTGCTGGGATTATAGGCGTGAGCCACCATGCCCAGCCCCAAAATATTTCTAAAAGGACATTGAACTCTTTTTTACTGAGTTTCAATCCTTTAAAATATACATTATATTTTTCAGAGCTCTAACATCCGATTGTACTTGAAGTACAAAAGAAAAAGATTCTACCCATGAAAGTGTACAAAAACGGATTACTAATTACCACCATCAAGTGAGAGAAGACAAAGGTGTTTCTCTGGCTGAGGGAGGCAGGTGGGAGCCTGTGGGAGATGCAGCCACCACTGTCCCACTGTCCTGGCCTTTGTGTGGGAAAACGGGGGAGGGGGGTGGCTTCAGCAGGACGTGCTATGAACCTTCACAGAGGGGCCAGTGCCTGGACCTAATAATTTGTAGATTTCCTTTCCTGCAAAAATTAAACGCTTTTCTATCTTTAAAAGTTCTCTTCCAAAATGCTATTACTCTAAGGTTGTTCATACTTTAAGGTTTGCTGTTTTCATGAAGTTTAGAGAGCAAAAGAGAACGGCTTAGGCAGGTTCCTACATGGACTTCAAAAGCCCAGTTGCCAGGGTAAGTGACCTGAGGGAGGGGCAGCACCTCCTGCTGTGCTGAGGGAGCTGGGCGCCTCCCACCGTGCAAGGAATCAGTGGTCACTGTCTGTTCCCTCCACCCCTCTTTCTCTTGCTCTCTCTCCTCTCTGTGTTATTTTTTAGCAATCCTATTTTGTTTTATTTTTTCCTACGGTTGGTTACTTTTGCTTTTTCTCTTAAATTGAGACTACCATGTGGCCACCCAAGGACTGCTGTGAGACATCTCAGTCCCCAAACAGGGCCTCAGATGCATTCTGTGCCCATTGCAAGTTCTGAGCAGGACCAGATTTCTGTTTAGCTAGCAAATGCCAGCAGACTCAGACTCACAATCCAAGAGGTGCACACACTCAGTCCATGCCGGCCAATCCCAGTCCGCCCTCCTCAGGGAGCAAGGAGGCTCAGCCGCCAGGTTCTTCAGGAAGCGTTCCAAAGGAACGCTGTGCTCTTAGGATCCAAACCCTTCAGCGCCTCCATGAAGACATCATTGGAAAGAAGCACAATTTAGAAGAAAAGTGGGTACAGGGAGAAACTTACCAAAAACAAATGTTCCAAAGCGCACAAGTTTCTCCCTTGCTGACGGTGCTAATAGGAGTTTTATCCAGTCACTGCTTGTTTTTATCATTATTTTCTTCTTTAAACTCACTTCCTTTCTCTTTCTTCCCCTCTCTCTTTTAAACCATCACCATAACTGTTCAAACCGTCACCATCAATAACATGTACAATTCTGGATATTGGAAGTTAGAACTAAGCTCTGACTTTTTTATCTTACCCAAAATCTTCTCTAAGGGGTCTGGGGGCTCATGCCCTGCAAACCATAAATTCTCATCAGATGGGTTTTATTTAACCCTATCATGACTTGTTTTCCAACCTGACTCTGGAATAACATTACAAGACAAGGAAGAAAATCAAAATGTTTTAGCCCAAAACATGCTTCTTTGCCATACCTTGAAATGGCCCCGCAGAGCGGCCCTTTGTGGGGGAAAACGTGCATCCGTAAAGAATCCCTATTAACATAGCTCGATCATCTTCTTCCAGGCCCTCCCTATGCTGAAGAGATGAACGGTCCAGCACCTTTTTAAAGGTCTGAATAGGAAACATTTGTCATCTGTTGTCTCTGAGGGCAATGACTATGACTTCAAAAGAACCTTGGTCTACACAATCTTTTATGTTAACCTGAACATTGCCCTTCTATTGATCCCAGGTCTTTAGACAAACTCAACCAATTGTCAATCGGAAAATATTTAAATTTACCTACAGCCTGGAAGGACCCCCACCAACCCCACCTTTGAGTTGCCCCGCCTTTCTGAACCAAGCCAATGTATTTCTTAAATGTATTTGATTGATGTCTCATCCCTCCCGAAAATGGATAAAACCAAGCTGCCCCCACCACCTTGGGCACATGTTCTCAGGACCTCCTGCAGCCTGTGTCATAGGCCATGTCACTCATAGTTGGCCCAGAATAAGCCTCTTCATGTAGTTTACAGACTTGGACTGTTTTCGTTGACAGAAATCTCACCCTCTCCTTCCCACGTTTCCGTCCTGTCCCCTCTTCTCCACTCAGCCTGCACATGAGCCTTTCCCCTGTCCTGTGTCCCTTCTCAACTGACCTGGAGTGGGGTTATCCGCGCAAAGCTCTGCAAGGGAGAGACGACTGGAGGCAGCGTCTCACCTCAAATCACACAGAAAGCCAGTCCTAAACCCTCTGGGTCTGCAGGTGTGAGTCTTTTCCCCACATCCTGGGCCCTACCCTAAGTGGCTGTAGGATCCGCTGTTGACTAATGGAGCACCTCCCTCTGCTCAGCGCTTCTCCACAGGACTCAGAAACAAAAAGATGCAAAGAAACGTGGCTCGCAACGCAAAACCGTAAAATCATTTTTCACTGTCCTCAAACTCCCCTTCCACCAGCGACTCTTACCAATGTGATAGCAAGACGGCATCCCCTTGACTCAAAATTCCTCCTTTTTACTAAAATAGAAAATCTCATTTTAGCCAAACTTATCCATGCCGATGTATCCCTCAGCTATTCAAATCTCTTTGCTTCTTGTTTCAAATGATGGAATGAAAGGCCCTGTCTCTTGGTCTCAGACGTTACTTGGCATTTGATAGCCAGCGGTGTTGGTATCGTGAGGGGTGCTGGGGCCCAACCCTCATGCTCAGTGTCTGCCCTCACCTTACCCTCCTGCTTCTTTCAGGTCTTTGAAAGGAAAAGAGGATAGAATCTGCACAGAAGTGAGGGTTTGGCTGGCAGTTTCCTCTGCTTTACCAAGTCCTCTCATTGATGCTATTTTAACCACTCTGCCGAATGACAATTGACGTGACATAAATATATGTAAAGTGCTTAACTGTGTAAGTTGTGACGTGTGTAGAGACTCATGTATTGCCACAGTCAAGCTGTAAACTTCATGCCAAGGTTCCCTGTGCTGCTTTGAGCCTCTCCCTCCAGTTCCTCTCTGAGCTCCACCCCCACACAACCATGCAACT
Organism: Cacajao melanocephalus; assembly: GCA_963573385.1. NCBI lineage: Eukaryota > Metazoa > Chordata > Mammalia > Primates > Pitheciidae > Cacajao > Cacajao melanocephalus. Next base: position 56,679 of record CAUYLG010029101.1, read on the forward strand.
GCTTTCTGTCACTACAGATTAGTTTGCATTTTTCAGCATTTTATATGACTTGTATTGCAGAGTATGTAGTTTTTTCTATGTTCTTTCATTCAACATAAGTATTCTGAGATTCATCCATGTTGCTGTGTGTATCAATAGTGCATTTCTATTGTCGATTAGTATTCCATTGTCTGGATATTATACAATTTATCAACTCAACTATTGATGGATATTTGGGTCATTTCCAATTTATGGCTTTTCCAAATTAAGTTGCTGTGAAATGTTAATGTGAAACTTTCTGTATGAACATATGCTCTCATTTCTTTTGGGTAAAAACCTAGGAGTGAAATGACAAGTTCATAAAGTAGGAGTAAGCTTACTTTTATAACAAACTGCCAAACTTTCTGCAAAATGTAGCATTTTACATTCCCACCTGCAGTATATGAGCTCTCTTATTCCTCCAACTTCTTCATCAAGACTTTGTGTGGTCAGCCTTTTTATTATTAGCATTCTGACAGTTATGTAGGGCATTGTGTGGTGGTTTTAGTTGGCATTTCCCTAATATCTACTGATGCTAAGCATCTTTTCATATGTTTATTTCCTATCCATATATTTTCTTTAGTAAAAGGTCTATTCAAATATTTTGCCCATTTTAAAAAATGTGGTGCTTATCTCGTTACCATTAAGTTTTGAGAGCTCTTTTTGTATTCTAGATTCAAGCCCTGTATGTGATTTACAAATCAGCAATAGATGTTGAATATTGTTAAATGATTTTTCAGCATCTATTGAGATGATAATGTGAATTTTCTTTCTTTTTCTTTTCTTTTTTTTTTTATTGTTGTTGTTGAGATGGAGTTTTGCTCTGTCCCCCAGGCTGGAGTGCAGTGGTGCGATCTCAGCTCATTGCAACCTCCACCTGTAAGTTCAAGCAATTCTCCTGCAACAGCCTCCCAAGTAGCTTGGATCACAGGTGCCTGCCACCACCCCTGTCTTATTTTTGTGCTTTTAGTAGAGATGGGGTTTCACCATGTTGGCCAGGCTGGTCTTGCCCTTCTGACCTCAAGTGACCTGTCTGCCTCGGCCTCCCAAAGTGCTGATATTACAGGCGTGAGCCACCATGCATGGCTGGATTTTCTTTCTTTTTAATTTATTTGTGGCAAGTTGTATTGGTTGACTTTCAAATCCTAAATTAATCTTGATTAAGCCCCACTGGGTTATGATGCACTGTACTTCTTATATGCTGTTGGATTCACTGTTAAAATTTTGTTTCAGATTTTTTCATCTATGTTCATTATGGATATTTGTGATTTTCTTATCTTGTGGTATCTTTGTTTGAGTTAGTTATCTGAGAAATGGTGGCATCATAGAATGAATTGACAAGTATTTGTTCCTTTTAAATTTCATGAAAGAATTTGTATTGTTTATTTATTAAATGTTTGCTGCAATTCATACTTGAAGCATTGAGACCTGAAGTTTTCTTTGTGGAAAGGTGGTTAACAACAATTCGCATTTCTTTGGTAGACACAAGGCTTTCCAAGATACCTGATTCTTATTGAGCGAGCTTGGTACTTTGTGTCTTTCAAAACAAGTCTTCTGTTTCACCTAAGTTGTTGAATGTATTCATTAAAATTGTTCATAATGTTTTATGAACACTTACGCTTTAGTAAGTGTAGGCTCACACTTGAAGTTTTCTCTCTTACTCCTGGCACTGGTAATTGTGTTCTCTCTCTTTCTCTCTCCTGATCAGCCTGACCAGAGATTCCCCACTCTGATTGATCTTCTTAAGCAACAACCATGTGGCTTTGTTGATTTTTCTCTATTGTTTTCTGCTTTTTTTATTTCACTGATTTTTGTCCTGATCTTTACAATTTCTCTTCTTCTATTTACTTTGGGTTTAATTTGCTTTTCTCTTTCTAGTTGCTTAAGGTGGAAGCTGAAGTCACTGATATTTGTTCTTTTCTGATACATACATTTAATGTTGTAAATTAAATGCCCAGAGCAGTGCTCCAGCAAACTCCCACAAATTGATTCCTGGTGGAACTTTTTTTCATTTTCATCCAATTGAAAATACTTTCAAATTTCTCTTTGTATTCTTCCTTTGACCCATGGGTTATTTAGAAAGGTGTTATTTAGTTTCCAAATATTTGGGGGTAATTTTCTAAAAACTTTCATTATTGACATCTAATTCCACTGTGATCAAAACATATACTTGTATAACTTAAATCCCTTTAAATGTATTGCGATTTATGTTATGCCTCAGAAAATAATCTACCTTGGCGTATTAAGCTATTCTTCCATTGTTATAAAGAAATACCTGAGACTGGGTAATTTATAGAGAAAGGGGTTTCATTGGCTCACAGTTTTGCAGACTGTACAGGAATCATGGCACGAACATCTGCTTCTAGGGAGGTCTCAGGAAGCTTACCATAATGGTAAGCGATGGAACAGAAGGCATTTTACATGCTGAAAGTAGAACTGAGAGAGGGGAGAGCAGGGGAGAGGAGGGGAAAGGAGGGAAGGGAAGGTGAGGGGAGAGGATGCCACACACTTTGAAATTGCCAGATCTCAGGAGAATTCACTAACATGAAGACAGCACCACGCCATGGGGGGTCCACCTCCGTCACCCAAACACCTGCCACCGGGTTCCACCTCCAACATTGGGGATTGCAATTCAGCATGAGATTTGGGCGGGGATGAATATCCAGACTGTATCACTTGGTAAATGGTCACTATGTACTTGAAAATTCTATGAATTATCTTGTTGTCGGAGGCAGTCTTTTGTAAACATCAGTTAGGGTTAGTTGGTTGATAGTGCTCAAACTTCTTATGTCTTTACTGATTTCCTATCCACTTGTTCTACCAATTATCAGGATAGGAGCATTAAAATCTCTGACTATAATTATAGATTTGTCTATTTATCTTCATAGCACTTTCAGTTTTTGCTTCATGTCCTTTAAGCTCAGTTATTACCTGCAGATTTAAGATTGTCATCTTCTTTTGATTAATTTATCATTTTAAATGACCCGCCTTGCCCTGGTAATAAGCTTTGCTCTGAAAACTTCTTTGTCTGTTATTAATAGAACCACTCTAGCTTTCTTTTGACTAGTGCAAGCATGGTGTATCTTTTCCATCTCTTTATGTTTAACCTACTTTTGTCTTTAAATATGTGTTTCTGCAGGTCATAGAGTTGGATCTTACATTGTATCTAATTCAACAACTTCTGCATTTTTATTACTGTGTTTAGATAACTTAGATGTAATGTGATTACTAAAATAGTTAATTCTAAGTCGGCCATCTTTCTATATTTATCCCAGCTGTTCTTTATTTCCTTTTTCTTGTTTTTGCCTTGCTTTAGATTGAGTATTTGTCTATGATTCTGTCATTTCTTTCGTAGGCTTATTATGTATAATGCTTCTAATTGCTATTATTATCTTAGTCATCGCTTTGAATGTGTAAAATACATCTTTAATTTTTTACCATCGAATGGTATTATACCACTTCACATATAGCATAAGATTCTTACAGTGTTGTTTTTCCATTTTTTCCCTTTTAGCATTTGTGCTATTATCATACATTTTACTTTTATATATGTTACAAATGACATACTACATTATGATTTTTAAACTATTCCTTATTTTTAAAGAGATTTAACTAATGAGAAATATATATGAATATTGATCCATATAGTTACTGTCTGATATTCTTTGTTACCGTGTGGCTATCCCAATCAGTCGTGTGTCTGTTCCTTCTGTGTGGAGACTTCATTTCTTATTTCTTGCAGGCCCAGTCTGCCAGCGATATATATTCTTTCAGCTTCTCTATATCTGAAGATATCTTTGTCTTACTTCAGTTTTGAATGACATTTTCGTAGACAAAGAATTTTAGGGTAAAGAGATTTCTTTTCCTCTTAAGTACTTTAAAGATGGTGGTCAATGTTTCTGTTGGCATTTCTTTTTCTCATGATACATGTTAAATTTAGTACCTTTGATCCTTCACACCATTCTCCCCCATTATCTGCCTTTGAGATTTCCTGTTTGTCACTGGTTTTGAAAAATCTGATTATTTTGAGCTGTGTGTAATTTTTTGTGTGTTCTTGTGTTTGGGTTTTGTTAATTATTTTGGATCCATGAGTTTAAGGTTTTTATTAAATTTGGAGCTTGTTCTGCCAGCAACTTCAAACATATAGGTAGGTAGGTAGGTATTTGTCTCATTTTTCTTTTTTCTTTTGATTATTCTGATTACATGTATATGAGACCACTAGAAGTTGTCCCATGACTCACTGACATTTGGTTCATTTCTAATTCTTTTTCTCTCTGTGTGTTTCGTTTAGGTAATTTCAATTGTTAGGTCTTCAAATTCACTAGTATTTCTTTATGCAAGGTCTAATATGACATTAATCATGTATGGTGCATTTTCATCTCAGATATTGTAGCTTTCATTTGTAAGAATTTGATTTAATTTTTAAAAATATCTCCTGTCTCCACTTAACTCTTCAAATATATAAACTACAATTCTAATAATTGTTTGTACTGTTCTTTTCTTATCATTCTAACAGTGGTGTCAGTTCTGCAGTGATTAGATTGATTGGTTTTTCTCCTCACCGTGGATTTTATTTTTCTGCTTCTTTTTATGCCTGGAACATTTTAATGTAATCCCAGACATTGCAAATTTTACCTTCTGGGTACTGGATATGTTTGCATTTCTAGAAATATTTTTGAGCTTTTCTCTTGGAAGCAGTTAAGTTGCTTGGAAATAGTGTGATATGGTCTAGCTTTTAACATTTGTTAGGTAGTAGCTGAGTAACATTCAGCCTGTTACTAATTATTCTCTGCTGTTAAGTCAGGGCCTTCTGAGTGGTCTGCTGAAGGCACTGTGAATACACGGCTTAGCCTCTGGCTGACGGGAACAGGCTTCATTCCCTGCCCTGGGTCAGCACTGCACACTCCTGCAAGCATTTTCAGGAGTCTTTTCAGCTGGCCTCAGGCAGTCTCCTCACAGACTTGCGCTCCTCACTATTATTTAGATACTCTTGGGGGACCCTCGGTGCACCCCCAGGATTCTCTCTCTGTAGCTCTCTTCTCTCCAGAGCTGTCCTGAAACTCTGGCTGTATTGGTCTCCCTGGACACTCAGCTCTGTCTCCTCAACTCACTGAGTTCACAGGGCTCTCCCTGGTTTCCCCTTCTGGTAACACATTCCAGAAACTCAGGGCAATAAGCCAGGGCAAGCACTTTGTTTTCTGTCTCTCAGGGATCACTCTCCTTGATTATCTCGTGTCTGGTGTCTTGAAACAATTGTTTTGTACGATTTGTCTGTTTGGAGTTTTGCTTGGTTGGTTGTTCTGGTGAGAAGCTAAGTTTGGTTGCTGTTCCTGTATCCTGTTGGGAAGCAAAAGTCCCATTTTCCTTAGTTCCTCTGTTCTAGTTCTTCCATCCCAAACTCTCTGTTGATGAGAATAAAGCTCACTCTATGCCCCTCCCCTCTGCTTATTTGCCTCCTTCCTCTTCTCCCCTCATCAAGGACAGATGGCCAGCTTGCTGTGGCCCACAGAGAAGATGGACACTGGAGAGCAGGCCAGGGGCACAGGGCACTCAGCTGCTGTGTCAAGGTTGAGAATTGAGATGGGTGGAATGAGAAACTTGAGAGAGTAAAGTAATACCAGTCCTTTGGTGGCTTATTTGTTTTAAAATGTGTTGATCTGTGCATGACAATGACCACAACAATGAGAACATACTACATGATACTAGAGAAATCTATTAAGGCTAATAATAGATGATGGGAAAGTAAAAAGTGAGAAGGGAACAGATAAGCATCTAATTTCGTCATGAAACAATATTACTAATTAGTACTAATCCCACCTATACAACTTAAATACCATTTATACTTACCCTAGAGCAGAGCAATTATGGGAATTAAAATGAAAGTGTATCTGTATGTGTACTAAATTAACAAAAATATGTATTATTAGATTAATAAATTATGAACATCAGTGTTACATAGATAACATTTGTTATAAAATAATATGTATTTGTTAATTTAGTAATTCGTGCTTTTTATTACCAAATTTAAAAGCACTGGGATTTACAAATTACATTTGGGCCTCAGCTAGGCACCACCCCATCTTCCTAAAATTTCACCTGCTCCTTGGTTATGGGGTACTTCATCCTGGGGGAATTTGGACATCAGTGTGGGACTCTCAGATATTGATGTTCAAACTTAAATACCTATATTTCAGGGGATTCAAAGGTATCAGGGTATAAGAAAAGTATTTAAATCTGTTTGTGTTAAAGTTAATAAATGTGTTGTTTCCAAGTATAAAGCTTATATATGCATATAAATGCTGGCCTTTTCCCAGTGTCCGCCCTGTGTCTAGCACAGGGTCTTGAAGATCATGAATAGTCTGGAGTGCAGAGGCTTGATATTGGAACCCTGACCTCCCACTGGCATCTGACATCCTGATCTGTATCACAGTTTATGAAGGCCACAGTGAATAGATGTATGAGTTGTACTGTAGTATTTTATAATACTTCGTAATGTGATGGGACTACTGTGAGAGTCATTTGTACCACAAAGAGCTCTGCTTGTTATAATAATGTTCTAGAAGAGTTGTGAGTCTTAAGGATGAGTTAATTTTTTCTTTTAAGAAAGACAAGTGCTTCAAAGTTGCTATTAGTGGATGAGAGTGGCTAAAGGAGTATAGGACTAACAGTTTTTTTTGAGAAAAGATGCATTCAATCATGCTTCAAAGCAACATTAATATTAAAACAATTCGTGATAAAGAATTACTTTAAAGAGAACCTTGTCCTATAGAAAGGACATTTTGAAAATGGGTGTTTAAGAATGTGGTCATCGTTAGGTGATTTTAAATGTTTTGGCTATAAGCGATGCTTAAACATTTAAAAACTTTCAGATTTATAAACTTTCAATTTTTGAATCAAACATGCATAAGCAATTATCCTTGTTTGCAGATGATATGATTTTATATTTGGAAAAATCTAAATCCACCAAAAAACTATTAGAACTGATAAACAAATTCAGTAAAGTTGTGGGATCCAAAATCAACATACAAATCAGTAGCATTTCCATATGCCAACACTGAACAATGTGAAAAAGAAATCAAGAGTAAACCTATTTGTAATAGCCACACATAAAATTAAATACATAAGAATTAACTTAACCGAAGAAGTAAAAGATCTCTGCAATGAAAATTATAAACACTGATTTAAAAAAATTGAAGAAGAAACAAAAATAATGGAAAGATATGCCATGTTCATGGATTAGAAGAATCAATATTATTGAAATATCCATACTGCCCAAAGAAATCTACAGATTTAATGCAAAACCTATCAAAATATCAATAGCATTTTTCACAGAAATAGGAAAAAATCCTAAAATTAACATGTAACCACAAAAGACCTAGAATAGCCTAAGCTATGCTAAGCAAAAGGAAAAAACCTGAGGGAATCACATTACCTGACTTCAAATTATACTATAGAACTACACAGAATCGAAATAGCATGGAACTCGCATGAAAACAGACACACAGACTGATGGAACAGAATAAAGAACCCAGAAGTAAATCCATACACCTAGATTGATCTCATTTTTGACAGAGGTGCCAAGGATAAACCTGGGAAAAGACAGTCTCTTCAATAAATGGTGCTGGGAAAACTGGACATTCATATGCAGAAGAATCAAACTTGATCCCTATCTCTTGCCTTATGTAAAAATCAAATTAAAGTGAATTTAAAACCTGAATTTAACATCTCAAACTATGAAATCACTACAAGAAAGCATTGGGAAAACTCTCCAGGACATCGATTTGGGCAAAGTTAAGCACAGGCAACTAAAGCAAAAATGGGCAAATGGGATCATATCAAGTTAAAAAGCCTCTGCACAGCAAAGGAAACAGTCAAACAAGTGAAGAGACAACCCACAGAATGAAAAAGAATATTTTCAATCCACCTATCTGACAAGGGATTAATAATCATAATATAGAAGGAACACAAACAACTATAGAAAATAATCTAAAATGCTGATTAAAAAATGGGCAAAAGATCTGAATGGACATTTCTCAAAAGAAGACATACAAATGGCAAGCAGGCATATAAAAATGTGTTCAACATCACTGATCATCAGAGAAATGCAAATCAACCTACAGTAAGATCTCATCTTACCCCACTTAAAATAGCTTGTATCCAAAAGGCAGGCAATAACAAATGCTGGAGAGAATGCCGAGGAAAATAACGCTATTGGTGAGAGTGTAAATTAGTACAACCACGACAGAGAACAGGTTGGAGATCCTCAAAAAGTTCCTAAAGATAGAGCTGCCATATGATCCAGCAGTCTCACAGCTGAGTATATGCCCAAAAGAAAGGAAATCAGCATAGTGAAGAGGCATCTGCTGTCCCGTGTTCACTGAAGCGCTCTTCACAAGAGCCAACATTTGGAAGCAACCTGAGTATCCATCAACAGATGAGTGGATTTAAAAAATGTACCAGACATATACATACATATATGTTTTTTAATTAAAAATTTAAAAATTAATATACATATACACACAATGGAGTACTATTCAGCCATAAAAAAGAGGGAGATTCTGTCATTTATAAGAACATGGTTAGAACTGGATGTTATTATGCTAGGTTAAATAAGCCAGGCACGAAAAGACAAACTTCACGTGTTCTCACTTATTTGTGGATGCTAAAAATCAAAACAATTGAACTCACAGCGAGTAGAAGGATGGTTATCAGAGTCTGGGAAGGGTAGTGGGGCAGGGGATGGGGGAATGGATCGTTAATAGTTACAAACATAGAATGAATAAGACTTAGTATTTGTTGGCACAACAGGGCGACTATAGTCAATAACAATTTAATTGTCCACTTAAAAGTAACTAAAAGGGTACAATTGGATTTTTTTTGAAATACAAAGGATAAATGCTTGAGGGAATGGATACCCCATTCACCATGATATGATTACTATACATTGCATTCCTGTATAAAAATACCTCATGTAATCCAGAAATATGTATACCTACTGTGTGCTCACAAAAACTAAATGCACTAAACTTTAAAAAAAAGCATTAGCAATTTTTAAAACTGGCAAAATGAATCATTTTAGTGGGTTTGAACCTATTTGGGGTGTGTGTGTGTGTGTGTGTGTATGTGTGTATAAATGCCTCCCTAATTAATTTCAAAAACAACCTGTGACATTTGAGAATGATGGAAAGTGATTAGCTAAATGTTGATAAAAATTTGGGATAGCCCATAGATAGTAAAGAAAAATCAGTATCACGTTCTAGTTATAGTAAACAACGTTTAGGTTTGTTGTTTTTCCTTTTTAGGTAAATGTGTCTTTGTGAGGAATCTTTTCCACTATGACAGGGCCAAAAACCAAGTATCAATATAAATTAAACTTAAAAATACAGATTGAAATTGCTGTATCATAAAATGTCAGGCAAAATTTTTAAAAAATAGTATCGTATTTAAAGATATATCTCTCACTTTTCAAACATTCTCCATACCTTTCAGACAAAAAAAGTTTTCATTATTTATAAATAAAAGTGTTTTTAGGTTTTCGATTGTTGTTGTTGTGTACATGAGAGTACAGGCCTGCATTCATATAAGCAAAGGAAGCTCAGTCCCTCTTTTGACTGAAGGAATGCCCACTCTGTACCTGCATGGATGGCACTGCACCTGCTTGCTCATGCAGGTGGGACTGTGACAATTTGGATGTCCTGCCGACCTCCTAGCTGTGACAGGCACTCTGCCTGCATTATCTCATGTAGTGGTTGCAACAGGTCTACAAGCCAGACACCTTTACCACCACATTTCATGGCAAACTTTTTAAAAAGTGACTTTTAAAATAGGGTATCACAAGCCTGAGCCCACATTCACTGGGAGTGGGGAACTTGAATTCAATCAAATCCAATGTCCTTTTGCTGCAGGGCTTACACTCTGTGACCCTAGTTCTTCCTCAGTGAATGAAAGGTGGGCTTCTCCTATGAGACAGCCGGAGAGAGACTTGCTTGGATTGTTGATATTTCCGGTATCTATGCCCTCAGATTAGAGCACCTAAGTCACTGTAGTGTACCTGGACAATGAAACTGGCTAAATCCTAATGAACAGGAGGGTTTGCCACAGGGTGGGGTATGGGGCCGATTCAATGCAACTTCCCAGAGTGGATGACGGAGGCTCCAGAATGGAAGGGAGTCACAGAGAGAGATGCTTCCAGGTGGGCAGGGCCAGAATACACCGCGCATCACGCACAGGTTCGTGGGGGCAGGTGCTTCCGTGTCGTCAATCCTAGGGGTTCTTAATCTGTGAATTAATTATCACCCAAGCATACACGGGTGTGTTTCAAGGATTCTATAATCCCATAGAAAATCTATGTAAATGTGTGGGTTTCTGCATTTGTGTATTTTCTGGAAGAGAGAGCCCACAGCCTGTCTTCCAGAAAATACAGCATGAGATCCTGAGAATCTATGATCCAAAATGAGCCTCAGTGTGGAGCCTCTACAATGACTGCCAGCAGTTAGTTAGAGATTTGATGTTTTCAGTGTTCCAGGCTCAGTGGTGGACCAAATAGAAACAGCCTTGCCCCATTCTCTCTTCCAGAAGATACAGCATTTGATGAATTTAACTTGTTTTGTGATGGTGCGTTAAAACAGAGGTCACAACATCGTGCTAGACAGTGTATTGTACTACACAAGCTCAACATGGGGTGAGGCTGGCCTGGGGTCAGGCTGCCAGTTCCTCAGGACATTTCCGGATGTTTCTATCCTTGACAAAGGACAGTGATGGGGAAGGGAGGCATAAAGGCAGCTTCTAATTGGTGTTTTGGGTTTCAAGCAGGGAAGTACACATTGTGTGTTTCATATGTAGAGTGTAGATATATATGATCAATTTTTGTTATTTGTAGTAATCATGCTTTACAAAGCGACTCTGTGCACTAAACAAATTAGAATCAACAAATCCTAAACCATCGTACCTGGGAGAAGGAGAAGGTTGGGTTCCTCTGAGCCTCTGGCCACAATATTTTCAACAGTTGGGTTCCTCTGAGCCTCTGGCCACAATATTTTCAACAATTGATCAATACATTACCTTGTTTTACTTGTGTTTCTGTTTAAATACACCTTATGTAAAACATGTTGTTGATTCATTAACATGGAACTCGCCACCAACAGCATCGTAACTCCTTCCTGAAAGAAGCTTCTCTAGCAGGAATGCTTTCTCCGGAGGGAACGGAGTCTCCTCACTGGATTCCTACTATGCAGTCTTCTTGCACTTAGGGACACTAGATGGCCCTTCAGGACTATGCTTGGGGGCTGTTTTAAACAGAAGAAAAAGGACATAAATGAAAAACACGGCTCTAAATAAGCTGTGGATAAGACCTTGGTCTACAGTGAGAGAGTCAGTAGGCAAATGTGCAAACGCAGAGTCTGCAAATAAGGAGGATGAACTGCAGATTCACTTTGACGGCTTTATGGAGGATGACTTTCAGAGCGGCAACATAGCATCTAACTGAACTGGATTTTGCCTGTATTGAAGGACAAACTAAGAAATGTTCCTCTTTTCCCTTACGCATTTTCTTGTTTTAATTTGATTTTTGAGATCCTGCAGTATTCCAGAGACTGCGTGAGGTAATAAGGAGAGAAAGGTCTGTAAGGCAGAGTTTTACCCCCCAGCTTCTTCCTGACCAGGTGGGGAGACAGACATAACCAAATTCAGTGCAATATAGAAATGTGGAGAAAGCAACACCCAAGTTTTCTTTCTGATATCATGGGAGTTTTATCAAAAGGACTTCCAAGTGGGCTGGGTTGTAAAGGATAAATAACTTTACAAAGGATAACTTTTATTGCTGTTTCCTTAGGTAAACAACAATAAAAGAACAAGGTGAATGGTGCAAATAGATGTTCAAAGATATGAAAGTATGGAACAGCTTAGCACATTGGAAAACTGTGAGGACTTTGATATTGCCCTAACGGAAACCATTACAGGAGAATAAAGGAGCTGATACTGGAAGGATCGGTGAGAGTCACATCGAAACGGCATTTGTTGACCATGTGAAGATTTTGGATTTAACCCATATGTGAAGGGAAGTGGTGACGGAGGCATCACTGGAAGTGTGCTTTGGGTGGATATCAACCCTGGTAACACTGAGGAGAGAGGTTACCTGGATGGAAACGTGCAAGTTCTAGTTACCAGAAAAATGCCTCTTGTCATTGTTCTAGGGAGATTGGTGGCAGTGGCGAGAGGGAGAGACATTTTAAAAATAAATAAAGCCATGGCCGGGCACGGTGGCTCACACCTGTAATCCCAACACTTTGGGACGCCGAGGTGGGCGGATCATGAGGCCAAGGTCAGGAGATCGAGACCATCCTGGCCAACATGGTGAAACCCTGTCTCTACTAAAGTACAAAAAATTAGCCCAGCGTGGTAGTGCACGCCTGTAGTCTCAGCTACTCGGGAGGCTGAGGCAGGAGAATCACTTGAACCTGGAAGGTGGAGGTTGCAGTGAGCCGAGATTGTACTCCAGCCTGGCAAAAGGGTGAGACTCCGTCTCAATCAATCAATCGATCAATCAATCAATCGATAAAAATAGATAAAGCCTAAAGAAAAGGGCATGGGAATCTAGGAATGAGTATCACTGAGTCTGGATGTTCCCTGACTATATTATATACATTCTTGCATTTATAATTCAGTCTTCCTTTTTCGTTTTTTTTAAATCAAGAACATAAATGACTGAATTTAGGGAACATTACTAACCTGCGTCCTACTAGAATCAAAGTGCCAGAGAACATTTTAAGAATTGCTTAAGCTTCACATAGTAAAAACTGAATAAAGAACAATTTAAAAACAATAAAAACTATTATATAATTACTGTTTTCTGTGCTTTATTTATAAGAATGTTTATTTTTCTTCTTTAGCTCCCAATAAAAGTCTGTATTTCCTGCTGCTAAAGTAATGATTAAGCTATTAAATTTAAAGGTTGGAAATATTGTTTAGAAAAGTTTTAGTGTTTTGAAAACCCAGAAGTTAATATATCATTGTGGGTAAACTATAGATTAGGAACTTTAGCTTAAAATACCACTCAAAAGGTTAAACTTTAAAACACTTAAGTTTTTTGTTTTTGTTTTTGTTTTTGTTTTTTTTAAACAGAGTTTAGCTCTGTCACCAGGCTGGAGTGCAGTGGTGCCATCTCGGCTCACTGCAACCTCTGCCTCCCAGGTTCAAGCTATTCTCCTGCCTCAGATTCTCCAGTAGCTGCGACTGCAGGTATGCGCCACCACACCCAGCTAATTTTTGTATTTTTAGTAGAAACGGGGTTTCATCTTGTTGGCCAAGATGGTCTCGATCTCCTGATCTTGCGATCCGCCCACCTCAGCCTCCCAAAGTGCTGGGATTATAGCCGTGAGCCACCGCGCCCGGCCTAAAACACTGAAGATTTTCAAGGTACCTAACCATTAATGACAAAAATAGAAGGTTGTTGAACAGTCGGTTAGCTCATTTTCAAACAGGGACAACCGGCTGGAGCATGAGGAGTGCAGATTTAAGCCACGTCAGTTCTGGAGCAGTTGTCTACACCAGGTCACCAGGCCCTGAACAGTCTCCAGTCATTGTCTTTGGACGCCATTGTCAAAATGCATCTGATGGAACTGCTTAGTTCACATCCCGGTTCTGAACATACTTCCTTGTCTGTCTCAATGTTAGGTCTTTTCAGAATTACAATTTGTTTTTTCCACGTCAGTGGTGGGCATGGCAATGTGTCAGGCCTGGCATAGAACGCAAGTTTATTCCTCTCACAATGAGTTTGCGCATTCGTGCATCACACACAGTTCATCATATCTTACTGAGTAAAGATTAATGTGCTTTGTTAACTTCTCCAAAAGCTCACTTCCTTGAAGTGGATCATACGCTTGTAGGAATCTAATCTGCGTGTCTCAGGAAGGAGACTGAGCACCATGGTACTCCCAGGGGCATCTGCTTACCATGCTGGGTGACTTTCCTGTGCGGCTCCAGCACGAGAGCACTTCAGCAGCGCACGGAGCCTGAGCAGCTACGCATGCAAACCCCTGGGCTTCCTCAGCCACTGCTGGCATTTGAGGGACTCCCTTTTCAGAAGAGTGGAAAGATGTAACATTGGAAGGCTCAGACGTTCCTCCTCAACTCTCTCTCTCTCTCTGGGTTTGGTAGGCAGAGTGCAGTCACCCATGACCCGTGTCCACCTTTCTGGAACAGGTGAATATGTCACCTTACAGGATACTTGCAGAGGGCATTGAGTTCAGGAGAGTGAGACAGAAAGGCTCTCCTGGATCGGGGACAGGCCCAAGGGCATCACAGGGGTCTTGCAGGCGGAGACGTGGTGGTGGAGTCAGGCATTCAGGTGGCGTGTGGAAGGGGCCGGGAGCCACAGAATGCCGGCGGTCTCCAGAAGCTGGAAAAGGTGTGGAAAAGGCTTCGGAGGTTCCCCGAAGCCTTCACAGGGAAGGCAGTCTCACTGACACCTTGATTTTTTTATTTTTGCCCTCCAACCTAATAACTGTGTGCTGTTTTCAGTCATTAAAGCTAATGTGTTGTAAGAATTATATTGCATTTGTTTCCTAATATGATGGCAAATCACGACCTCTTGGGCAGCCTCCACCAAATACCTAAATCTATTTGTCATGAAACTTGCAAATCATGGACCTCTCAGGCAACCTACATCAAAAATTCACTTGTTGTGAAACCTGCCTCGGCTTCCCATGGTGCCGTGGTGGGAAGCACGTGACATATTTATAGACATGCATTTTGTAAACTGCAAGGCCCAGCGTATGAGTGAGAACACGGCATTGAGGCTTACCTGAAGGAAGGAATGGCACCGCACGCTGCTCCCTTGGCTAAATACGAGCACTGTGTGTTAAAATCCCGTATGAAATGTTGGAACCACTCTGAGCTGCATTTTGCTTTCGGAAGTTGCCCCCCAGTGGCCTCGGTGCCGCCTGCCTCTGTGACAGGTACTGTGTGTAGTGGGAGCAGGTGCCGCCTGCCTCTCTGAGGGGTACTATGTGTAGTGGGAGCAGGTGCCCCCTGCCTCTGTGAGGGTACTGTGTGTAGTGGGAACAGGTACCGCCTGCCTCTGTGAGGGGTTCTATGTGTAGTGGGAGCAGGTGCCCCCTGCCTCCGTGAGGGGTTCTGTGTGTAGTGGGAGCAGGTGCCCCCTGCCTCCGTGAGGGGTACTGTGTGTAGTGGGAAGCAGGTTTGTGCATCCGCATGAGGACTGGGCAGGCAGGCAACACTTCTGTTGAACAGTCCCTGGGAGGAAAGAAGAGGTGCTTCAGAGAGAAGAAGGTAGCTAGGCCGGAGAATACAGCTCCATCAGTAAGACCCAAGGTGAGGAGGTGCCAACCCTGAAGACAGAGGAGACTCACTGCTGCACCACAGCCTCGTGATGTTGGTGGCTTTTCACACTAAGACTCCCTCCCTCACTCACGTCCTGTGAGCCATCGAATGTGAGGAGGGCGTTCTGCCCCATAGCCGTCCTGGTCCTGAGACCCTCACTCTTCTCCCCTGTGGCTCCTCCCACTCCCATTGACTTGGGGGAGGGAGACTGTGACGGGAGATCATGCCATGCCCAGAGATGGTCCTGGGCATCTGCATTTCACTCAGTCTGCACCTCCTGTATTGCAAGAAAGGCCGTCGGATGTGTGGCCGGGAGGAAGGCAGTGCCCAAGTGTGCAGTCTGTCCCCCACAATCTTGCTGGAAACACAGGTTTTCTGAAAACTTTGGTTAACTTTAGAAATTGGCATTTCAAAAGATCTCATATCAAAAAGAATATTTGTTTTTCAAAGCAAAGGATGAACTTTTCATGAAGAAGCAGACCTACACTTCGCTTTGATGTTTGGGACAGTGTTTGTGAAGATCTCATTGTGACGTTCCTCTCCCGCTTCTGAATCTTTCCAGAGCCTACCCATTTTTAAAAAATAATCTAACTAAAAAGCCTCTGATTCTGTGAAGACTAAACTTAGTCCTCTCTGTAATTGATCTTTCACTCCTTTGGTCTATGATATTTTTATTACTTAAATTTTTAATTGACACATGATAATTGTACACGTTTATCGAATAGAGTGTGAGGTTTCAACGCACACCTACATAGTATCATAATGAAACTAGGGAAGTTACCATATCTATCACTTTAAACATTTACCATTCATCTTTGTGGTGATAATGTTCTAAATCTTCTCTTCTGGCTATCTTGAAATACGCAATACCTAGTTATTTGCTCTTGTCCTACTGTGTAATAGAACTCCAGAGCTTGTTGCTCTTGCCTAAATGTAACTTGGTTCTGGTTAACCAACCCTCCGGGGGCCCCTGCCCCGCCCCTCCCCTCCCCAGGCTCTGATAACCACTGTTCTATTCTTTGCCCTCTATGAAATCAATTATTTTGGCCTCCACGTATGAATGAAATCATGCAGTGTTTATCCTTCTGTGTCTGGCTTATTTCACTTGACATTATGACTCCCAAGTTCATCCATGTGGCAACAAATAACAGAATTTCCTTCTTTTTTTATTGCTGGGTACTAAGCATGTGTGTATTTATGTGTTATAATATATATACATATTCATTGTGTGTGCCCATGTGTATATGTATATATGTGTATGTGTATATATGCATGTTATGTGTGTATATACATATTCATTGTATGCATGTGTGTGCTTATGTGTATATATACATGTATATCTTATCTGCATCTATACATATTCATTGTGTATGTGTATATATGTGTGTGTATATATTATATACATCTATACACATTCATTCTGTGTGTGTATGTGTGTATAATATACATCTATATACATTCATTGTATGTGTGTGTATATATGTGTGTATATAATTATGTACATTTATATACATTGTGTGTGTGTGTATATATGTGTGTATAATATACATCTATACACATTCATTGTGTGTGTGTATATATGTGTGTATATATTATATACATCTATATACATTCATTGTGTGTGTATGTGTATATATGTGTGTATATATTATTTACATCTATACACATTCATTGTATGTGCGTGTGTATATATTATATACATCTATATACATTCATTGTATGTGCATGTGAGTGTGTATATATGTATGTATATATTATTTACATCTATGCACATTCATTGTATGTGCATGTGTGTGTATATATATTGTATATATCTATACACATTCATTGTGCGTGTGTATATATGTGTGTATATATATTATATACATCTCTCCATCTCCACATTCATTGTATGCATGTGTGTGCGTGTGTGTATAATATACACACAGAAGATAGATATGCCACGTTTTATGCATTCATCTGTGGTTGGGCATAATCAATGGTATTTTATTCTGTCCCTTGGGTAAGGCCTTTTCCTTGTCTGTCTTATGTCATGTCTTTATACTTCTACATATATACATAAATTTTAAAATTATAAATTAAGGAAATTCACCTTATTTATTATTTAGCTCACAGGAAATAACATTTAATGTTCCTTAAATATTGAATAATGTCTGAAAGGACTCTGGTAAATCACTTTCTTTTCTGACCCTGTTTCCTCTAAAACAAACAATTCACACTAGGTCTCTATTTCTCAGCCATATTTGTTCAGCAGGAATTACCAGAAATAGTTGTAATAATACAGTTGCCTGTGTCCTAAACAAGATTCAAAAATTCATAATCGCCAATACTGGGCCTATGCATCAATATTTAAAAATTTTATGATAGTTTTCATTAACATTTGCACTGTAATATATTTCTTCTTTTTTGTGTGTGTCTGACCTTTCTGTGTCCTTACATTTCATATGTGATTCCTGAAAGCAGCATTTAGTTGGGTCTGGTTTTTAATCCAGTGTGATAATTTTTGACTATTGATGATCCTGTCTACTACTTTCACATCAATGTATTTATTAATGGTTGCATTCTCCAATTTACTATTTTCTATTCTGCCTCCTTTTTTTATGACTTTCTTCTTAATCTTATTTACATTTAGCATTTTATATTATTCCTTTATTCTCTCTATAACTTCGATAGTTATGGATTTTTTACTAGTTTTTATTGATTATTCTGAGATTACAGCAGGTATTCTTGATGTACTAAAATTTAATATCAAGGGTAGTTTTGCCATTTTACAAAAATGCAATGAAATTACCAATACTTTAACTCCAACTACACCCCCTATTTGTGTGTTACTATAGGTGAGGTTTTATGAATACTCAATATGTGTTATATAATATAAACCATATATATTATAATGTGATATGATTATAAATTTGATGTAATTTTATTACAGATGCAGAAAATTATAAGATGTTATTATCATTTTATACAGTCAATGATTATCTAAGTTTACCCTCACATTTACAGTATTTGTTGTTCATTACGTATCTCTGGATTACAAGCAGATAATTTTACCTCTGGCTAAAGAATTTTTTAGCATTTCCTTTAATGTGGATCTGCTGATTACAAATTATTTTATTTTATTTTTAATGTATCTAAAATGTCCTTTCCCTTTATCTTTGAAGGATTTTTTTTCATGTACACAGGTAATCACTTTCTTTATGCATTTTTAGTATAGAATCCCATTGTCTTCTGAATACCATCTTTTTTTGGTGAGAAATTCACTTTCAGTAACTGTTGGCATTTTAAAATATTATTTCCTGATATTTGATTTCCATAAATTTTACTATGAAATGCCCAGGTGTGATTTGCTTTGTATTTACCACACTTGAAATTTCTATTGCTTATTGAACTTGTAGGCTAATGCCTTTCATCACGTTTGGAAAATTCTTACATTTTATTTTTTCAAATATTGCACTTGCTCGCTTTTCCTCTCTTTATGGGACTCCTATTTTACATGATAGGGTTTTGCACTGCATCTCATATATATCTTATATGATTTCATGTATTTTCTACCATTTTATCTCTCTATATATTAATATTGGTATTTTCTCCTAGCCCATTTTCCAGTTCACTAATTCTCTCTTTGGCCCTTCATATTCTGCTGTTAATCTCACCAACTGAGATCCTAACTTCAATTATTATAGTTTTCAATTCTAAAATTTTCACTTGATTTTTTAAGGTAACTTTTATCTCCTGAAATTTAACTTCTTGTTAAATATGTTAGCATTTTCATCATAATGAATTTAAATTTCTGTGAGTCTAATGTATTTGTTTCTATGTTGGTTGTTATTTTCTCCTGAGGTTTGGTCAAATCTATATGTCACATTCTTTCTTTAATTTTGCTTGAATTTCAGACATTGTAGATGAAAGATTGTAGCTATATTCTCAGCCTCTGTATTATATTCTTGCAGAAAAGATTTACTTCCTTTAGGCATCTAAATCACAGAAAAACACCTCAATCAAGTCATGAATAGATGATTCAAAGCCATGGTTTATTACCTCTGAGAGCTGAGCTATTTTCAGTTTATCCTTCTTCCTAGCATGGAATCCTATGGGATCCCAAGTGGAAGCCCGTGGTGTTCGCCAAGGAGCTTCCTTCTCAGAAGGCCAGGAATGTTCATCTTAGGTACCGCATGATGCAATTTTGACAAACCTGTCCAGATTCTCGGACTATCATGGGACTCTTTTTTCCTTGTCTGTCTTGTTATGTTGTGTCTTTATACTTCCACATATATACATAAATTTTAAAATTATAAACTAAAGAAACCCACCTTATTTATTGTTTAGCTCATAGTAAGTAATATTTAATGTTCAATAGTACGTTCATAGTATCAATAAGTGCAGCAAGCAGGAAAGACGTGCTAGACCCAGGTCTTACTCTCTGGATTTCCCTCTGCCTGGAATGTTGACTGTGCATGTTCTAACTGATTCCCAATGCCTTCAAATGGAGTTTTGTAGAGTCTGGTTTTTTGTTTTTTGGTTTTTTTTTTTTTTTGAGACAGAGTCCCGCTTTGTCACCCAGGCTGGAGTGCAATGGTGAGATCTCGGCTCACTGCAACCTCCACCTCCTGGGCTCAAGTGGCCTTCGTACCTCAGCCTCCTGAGTCGCTGGGACTACAGGCACGTGCCACCACACCCAGCTAATTTTATGTTTTCAGTAGAGATGGGGTTTCACCATATTGGCCAGGCCAGTCTCAAACTCCTGACCCTGTGATCCTCCCACCTCGACCTCCCAAAGTCCTAAGATTATAGGCGTAAGCCACTGTGCCTGGCTGAGTCTTACATTTCTAATTGTTATAAACAGGGGAATTATTCTGAAACAAGATTGTTTGTCTTTGCAAAAGCAGAGCGACTTCCTTCTCTAATCCACCACGAGTGATGCGTCAGGTGAAGACCATTCACTGGTGTAGATGTTGTCCAAGACCCTTTCTATAGCATTTATCCTTAGCATTCCATATTAGTAAAGTGACAATACGAACTTCGTTTGACAGTTTACATTTATCCAGCTTTTAAGCCATCAACTTGGTTCTTGGCTTAAAGTAGTTGTTCTTGAAGTTGTTCTGTATGGTTGCTGGTTTTAGAGTTGTTGATGCAGTGTTAACGAAAGGATCTGATGAGGGTGGAGGTTCTCACAGCCAGCTAGGAAATTCTTGAGCAGCCAGACAAGTGTCAGTTTCCTGGAGTGACAGACACTCTACTGCTTCTGTAAAAAGGAGCAAGACAAGTCTCCCCACTGGCCTTTCAAAGTGGCCATGCACACACAGCCCAAGGTTTCCAAACAGCAGCAAGGAGGACCCAGCAGAGGAACGTCTCACCTCTCTCCCCATCCTGTATGTAACATTTCTAAAGGAATATAGCTATAAATTTTGTATCTCCATATTATACAGAAGCCCCTGTTACTAACAAATTTCTGTCATTTTCTAAAGCGAGATAAAATATGAATAACTACAGGCTGGGTGCAGTGGCTCACTCCTGTTATCCAAGCACTTTGGGAGGCTGGTTGAGCCCAGGAGTTCAAGACCAGCCTGAGAAACATAGCAAGACCTTGTCTTTACAAATAACTAAAAAGTTGGCTGGACATAGTGGCTTGTGCCTGTGGTCCCGGCTACTTAGGAGGCTGAGGTGGGAGAATTGCTTGAGCCCAGGTAGTGAAGGCTACAGTGAGCCATGACCACACCACTGCACTTCAGCCTGGGGGACAGAGTGAGACCCCATTTCAAAAATATATATATATGAATAATAACCGTAAAATAACCAACAGGTGAATAGTCTTACAGATCACTGAGGAAATATTATTAATAAATTAGATATCAAAAAACAATTTAAATCACTATGATTTAGAGAACAAAAATATAATTTTTATTAAAAACAATTTTATACGTAGATGTCATTCAAGTATTTTATTTTAAAATCTCAACTATAAAATGAAACCCTGGACAGTTTTCTATTTAAGAAATTTCTCCAGTTCTAAAATAATAGAGAAGGAGCTGATTCACCCCTAGATCTCTAAAACTTCCCCCATAAAACCCAGGGTTCATTGTTTCCTAATCTACTCAGTCCTGCTTAGCTATCCAAATCTGATAAAAAGCACAGAATTATGTAATGAGGCAGCAGACGACTGCTCAGTTATTTTCAATTCTCACTCTTTTGTCTTTTCTTAGAATTTGCCAGATATAAGCGGCATACCAAAGACAAGATGATAGATTGTATGGGTGAAGTTCCATACCCAAAATGGATCAATAACATATTCTACAGCTTTACAGATGGGACTGTGGAGAACAAACCCTACACATTTGCCTCATTTGCTGAAGCCAAAACACCCAAATACTGGGGAGATAACTGGCCATGTGCAGCCTCAGGAGGATTCTGACACCTGGGCATGTGACTTTGCTGTGTTTTTTAGCACTTGAGCGTTTCTGTGATTCTTAACTAGCAAATCTTTTTGACAAAGTGTTGTTTTCATCTTCAAAGTCCACAAAGACAACGTAATTTCCTAATCCAGACACTGACTTAATACCTAAAGAGCCACTGGGTGCAGTGCTTACACCTGTAATCCCAGCACTTTGGGAGGTCGAGGCAGGTGGATCTTCTGAGGTCAGGAGTTGGAGACCAGCCTGGCCAACATGCTGAAACCCCGTCTCTACTAAAAATACAAAAAATAGTTGGGCATGGTGGTGGGCGCCTGTAACCCCAGCTTCTCAAGAGGCTGAGGCAGGAGAATCACTTGAACATGGAAGGCGGAGGTTGCAGTGAGCTGAGATCATGCCACTACACTCCAGCCTGGGCGGCAGAGCAAGACTCCATCTTTAAAAAAAAAAAAAAAAAAAAAAAAAAAAAAACCTGAAGAACAAGGGAGTTTACATTCCTTAGTCTGGAACTGGTAGTTCTGACTTTAAAAAGCAAAATCACCAATCCATGAGTGTTGACAGACAGGTCTAGAAGCCTTGTCTCATTGGCTAAATTCCCAAGCCAACTGCACTCTCCTCCTCTAAAGGAGGGGCCGTTCTGTGGTGAGCCAACTCATCGCCCTCCCACATCACAGGGCTCCCAGCCGCAGAGGGTAGCTCCTCCCTCACAATGAGGGACTGTGGAGATGCTTGGATGAGGCTTTGTGCTCTGCTAGGATCAATTCAAATTTGGGTGAGACAGAAAAAAGAGATGAACAGCCAGACATTTGAGAAGAAAGAAAACAGAGCCAGTCACTGAATGAAAATTAAGTATGTGATGATATCCACCCACTGCCAGGACCAACAGACGCTCTCTGTATTGTACGCACGGGAGGTTTGAGATATTCCGCTGCATGTTTTCATAATGAGACTTCTCTTCAGAGAGGGAAGCTGGAAAGCAGCAGACTATATGAAAAAAAAAATGAAACTAACATGAAACACTGAATAAAAGGATGAAGACAAAAGAAGCAAAGCCGTAACTGGGTATTTGAGTCATCATCCTAGAAACTTTACGTGTGACCTTACTGTCCCTTACAATGCTCTGTCACGTGTAGGGGCAGCTGAATTCTAGATAGTGTTCTGCCAGACCACACTCAGCGTGCGTCAGCATCGGCTGTTTTCTCTCGACTATATTTACAGTGTATAAGATGATTCAGGTCAGCCTTCTCGTTCAGAAATTTGCAATCTATGGGAAAGTTATGGCAAAGTACACACCAGAACTAGATTTAAAGGTAAATCTTCCAGCTCCCAGGCCAGGGTGTGTCCCAACACAGAGAGGTCCCTAGAAGGAGAACGATTTCTTCCAGGTTCACATGGGACGAATTGGCTTCTACTTTCCTCCAGACAAGGATGCCGTCTGTTGTCTGTCATCTCATCTGTATGGCGAACATAGTGTCTGCTACAGAGTACAGCTTCGAAAAATATTTAGGAAAAAATTAGCAAACTGTACTGCAGGTCGTGCAGCAATGCTGACTTCATAAAACCTGGGCTGACCTATGTCCTGAGGATTCTTCCTCCATGCCACTTTCTGCTTAAAAAGATGAAAAGTGGTAAATGGGATTTAGGAAAAATTTGAGTTGGGAATACGTCGCATCTACATATTCAAAGGCTCTTGATTCCGCTGTGGTTTATCAACACGTAGTTGACTTTAATACATCTTTACTGAAGTCCTGCCACCTGCAGGGGTCCTGACCCAACTGTCCCCATGCACCCCAGCCCCAGGCTTGCAGCATTAGTGCACTTTCCCCCCGTTTTCTTCCCCTGGGGATGTAAAACCCTTTGCCTCCTGCGGGATGCTGAGGCCCCTGCTGTAAAGCAGTAAGGATGGCAGCACTGGGTTGGCACTCTGTGTGTTTACTCCAAGTTAGATTTTAAAAATGCATCCCAGAGTGCTCTCACATATTCTTCATAAGGGATATGGTTCTGACATTTTCCCCGAGTCTCTAATCCTGATGAAAGCAGATGGTATTTACTTGCAAAACTCCGCTCTGACCTGCCAGTGCTATCCTCTCCTGCGACCTGGCTCTTTGCTGTCTGCCCTAAGAGGAATCCTCGCAGGCACAGCTTTCTTAGGCTCACTCATTCTCACCCCTCCTCCATCCTGTGCTAGGAAGGGCCCATTCCATCCATGCCCAGGGGTGGCTTCTGGAAGTTCCCCACTGCCTGACACGTAACCAGCGCACCCTCCCGTCTTCGAGCAAGACCTCACTTAAAACACCCTGGACACATATGAACCTGCCATACACTTGATCATGGAAGAAGCTTCAGAACATTACAATCATCTGTTCTGAGTATGAACAGGTTATTTATCTCATTCATTCATCCGTTCACTTATTTATTCAATGTTTCAAGAGTGCCCCCACGCACTAGGCACTGTGGTGACACTGCAAGGAATCTGGTAGACAAGTACTTTCTTCTTTGAGTTTCCCTCCTTTTGTTTGAGACAGGTCTTGCCCTGTGGCCCAGGCTGGAGCTCAGAAATTCAAACATCTGCTTAAGACATATCCTCAGGAAGTCTTAAGGCTGGAGGAAAAAAAAAAAATGGGGAGGGAACACAGAGAACACTGGATTTCCTACAAGGGCTATGCCTTGGCTTTCATTACACCATCTGATGTGGTCTCAGCTCACTGCAGCCTTGATCTCCCAAGCTTACGTGATCCTCCTGCCATAGCCTCCTGAGGGGCTGGGGCTACAGGCGTGTGCTGCTGCTTGGCTAATTTTTGTATTTTTTTTTTTGTAGAGACAGGATTTCGCCATATTACCCTGACTGGTCTCAAGGCTCTGAGCTCAAGGGATCTGCCTGCCTCAGCCTCCCAGAGTGCTGGGACTACAGGCATGAGCCTCTGTGCTCATCCTTCTGATAAGAGAGGAAACAAATAAATAATTAAGAAATATTAAAAATCAGGGTCCCAAATGAAGGAAAGCAGCAGGGCCAATACAGAAAGTGAAGCACTATGTGAGAGAGAAGAAGCATTGAGGCATTGCGTGGGCTTCCTCTCAGAAACATCAGCTGTGCAGTGGCCTGAGGAAGCGAGAGCTCCATGTGCACATGCAAGGAGCCGGGCGGGCCTGAGAGCGTGCGTCTCACCCAGCTCGGGTTCAAGGCCGCCTCATGGTCTTCATATTCCGAAGCCCTCACAGCGATTTCGTTAATGAGAGTTATAGCTACCACGTTAACAACCAAAACTAAAATATTTTAAGACATTATTTGCTTTTCAGTTATTAAAAATGATTTTAAAACCATTACCTGTTAATATAAGTGATATATATTTATGAAAAATATCTGTGTTTTCCATGACAAAGACATTTATTGAAAGAGCATCAGTGTTTCACATGCAGCAAATCTCTTTCATGCATGTCTTAATAGAGCAGCTGAATTCTCCTCTGCCTCTGCACTCAATATATCACCTCAGTTGTTTTGGCTGAAGCTTTTGAAGATAATCCAACCCCACAGATGATGTAGTTGCATGAGGGAAGACCCCAGAAACACATGAAATGGTGGAGGGCACCCCCAGGGGCTCACGAACCCCACTTTGAGAACTGCTGCAGGAGAACATGAGCCACACAGGACTCAGGAGGGATGAGGAGGAGCTGCTTCTCGCACTACAGGGGAGGTGCGGGCAGGAGTTCAGGTTGTGGGAGCCCCACACGCAGCCAGGAGCTCTGCTATAGCATCATGCAATTCCATTTTCAGAACCGCGGTCCTGCTACTGCGAGGAGAATGCACTGGAGGGGAAGCAGTGGATGGGAAGGCTGGTTAGGAGGCTGTCATTCTTGCCTACACTGGGGAGGAAGGTGGCAGCAGCTCAAATTAATTTCCTCTCCCTGTAGCCTCAGCAAGTAAACACGTTCGCTTGAAGCATGTGTGAGAGCGTCAGAGGAGACACCAGCTTCCAGGTCTTCAGTAAGCAAGTATCCTAGGGAAATCAGACCTCCGCAAGTGGCAGGACAAAGCTTTTGTGTTTTAATTTTGCCTCGGAGGTGGATTTCAAAACTCGGCAGCGCTCAGAACTCCAACCCACCTGCATTTGGCCAGCTTGTCAGCAAGATGACAGCTTCTTCTCTCTGATTTTCTTAAACTCCTACCATTTCCCATAAGCAAGAAGCTTGGAAAACATGAGCATCTGCCCGAGACAGATCCCCAGGAAGTCTGAAGCCTGGGCATAAAAGGGAGACGAAGGGAATACAGAGAACACTGGATTTCCTATCAGAGCTGCACCGTGGCTTTCATCACGCCGTCTGTCTGACTCTTAATAGACCTAGTCCAGGCTCACAGATCAGGCCTTATTTTCTAGGCCATTTTAAATAGGAGATATAAAGGTCCTTTAAATGGCATAACTTGGCATTAAGCACTGCACACGTTTGTGCACGGCTCCTATCTGCGAGAGTGTGTGCCTGCTGGGAAGTGCGTGTATCCATCAGAACGTCAGCCTGGAGGACTGGCATGTGGATCCCCAGCTTGACGGGAGATGCACCCCTTAATCCACGTCCAGGTGCACAGCTTCACTAAAGAGCAGAATCCTCTTTAGAGTTCTAAGCAAAACAGCTCTGAATTCATGTCCTGTTTTGGGTCTGTCAATATTACAGTTTGACAGGCTCAAAACAGAACATGAATTCAGGCAATACTGAGGAATATGCATTTTTGTGTTCGGTTCATACACAAATATAGGTGTTTTGCCATGGGAAGGAAGGGCACATGTGTGTGCATGCATGTGCGTGTGTGTAATTGTTAGTAGTAAATGAACCATTTATTTTTACTGTCGAAGCTTTATTCAAAGATGTTAGGGCTTGCCAGTGAGTGTTATTATGCCACTCTCTAAAAAGTATTTTGCACTGAACATTGATTTTAATGTAGTCAGAGGCAAATGTGCATATATATAATATAAGTGAGAATATACATGATAAATGCATACATGTTATGTACATGGAGAGAGAGACAATTTGAGAACTTTTTAAGAATGTTCTTAAATTGCTTATAAAGATTTAGGGATAAGAACGAAGAATGTACTCAGAGGTATATTGAGATCTGTGGGACCCTTTGGGGAATGTTGTGAGCAGAGAGTAATAGCTTCAAGAACCTATCCGGTAAGATAAATAGAAGATATTGGAGGACTAAGCAGCCCTGGCTGAAGTAGGTGTATCTGTGCTGAATTCAGCCATGAATGCAGTAGGCCTCCGAAAACATATTTTTAGCCAACGTTTAGGTACTGAGTCCCTCCCTTCCTTCTAAAATTACTTTTTAATTCCCTGGAGTGTGCCCCCCTCTGCCACTCATCTGCTTGTTTGGTGCCTGTTCCTTTCTATGGGGGCGAGGCTGGCTTCCTCCCTCTGCCGCTCATCAATACCAAGCTGATTTGGAACTAAGCTGGGTAATAACATGCCTTTCAGCAGCCAGCCCCGCACGCGTCGTGTAATTAAGGCCTGATGGTTGTGTTGACGGCGAATGAAAGAAAATGGCTTTGTTCTCCTTCCCCGGGCTTGATTGTGGGTTCTTGCTCTCACCTGAATTCGAGCTACTCTGCATTGTGCCTGTGATTGCTGGAGTGCCAGTAATTGCCGTCCTGGCAGATGACATTTCCATGAAGCACACTCTGTGCAGCTCCAGAGGGAACGGACAGAGCTGATCGCTCATCAAAGGCAGATTTAGGAAAGGCCTCTGTGGAAGTAGGAGCCCACCACCAAATATCAGAGCCTCTCCTCTGACATTTGCTTGTGCATCACTCCCTGCCTGCAACCTGCCTACCCCGTGCCTGCAGTCCACAAAGACTGGATCATGTGAGGATGAAGTTTAAGTTCATCAAGGCCAAGTTTCCATCAGACCTTTGTTAGAAAAAATTCTTTGTTTTGTTTCCCTAAAGGAGGATCAGAGCAAATGGAAATAAATTAAAGGAACTTATCTTCAGAAAATGATGTTGCACCCTTTGTCCGTTAAGTGCGTTAAAATGTGTGCACAAATTCCATTACGCATAAAGTAATAGAGCCCACTCTTTAAAGGAACATTTGTTTTTCTTTTTTCTTTTTTTTTTTGAGATGGAGTCCCAGTCTGTCGCCCAGGCTGGAGTGCAGTGATGCGATCTCAGCCTCATGGGTTCAAGCGATTCTCCTGCCTCAGCCTCCTGAGTAGCTGGGACTGCAGGCACGCACCACCACGCTGGCTCATGTTTTGTATTTTCTTTAAAGGAACGTTTTAAGCAAACTGCTGTAATTTAGAACTGGTAAAGGTCTGAGTGATCATCTAGTTGAACTTGGTAATTACACATGAAAAGAGAGGCCCATGGAGGTGGAAGAGCTGCCCACAGTCATAAAGTACGAAAGGAACGGGTCAGAACCAGCCCGCACCTCCCAAAGGCTGCTCGGCCAATCAGCTGTCTTTTGTAGATGTTTCTTGCTTTTTGTTTTGTGTAAGAATGCTCAAGGTTGCCTACTTTGGTGAGGTCCTTTTGTTTTGTTTTCCATTGATTTGCCTGTGAGTTGATAAAAGAATGAAGCAAAGCACATTTCAAGTGCCTGCCTCCTCCCGCTGCCCCAGGAGTAGTTTCTAGGTGTCTTAACTAAGCGGTCTGAGCACTGCAGAGAAGGGTCCACAGGCAGAATGGGCATTGTGCTAAGTCACTTTGGTAGAAGGACTGTTGCTGTAGGTTGGCCTTGCTGCTGCCGCCTCCGCTGCCGCCGCCTCCTCTTCTTCTTCTTGTTTTTTTTTTGTATTTGTAGTAGAGACAGGGTCTCACCATGTTGGCTGGTCTGGTCTCAAACTCCTGACCTCAGGTGATCCACCCACCTCAGCCTCCCTAAGTGCTGGAATTATAGGCATGAGCCACCACGCCCAGCAGGCCTTGCTTCTTTTAAGTTACAGGTCTTTTTATCAGTGCTAATGAAGACCAAGGTGAAGATTAGGGACATTATAAATTGATCTTAACCTTACCACAGACACTCATGTTAATTTATAATGCAAGGTTTACAGTATTTCAGAATTGGAAATTAAGAATTTATTCATTGTAGAATTTTATAACAATCTGTTAATTCTAGATTTTTGATTCTGTGATGCTTATGCAAAAATTGGATCAAATGTTAATAAGTGTAGGAATCCAGAAAAACCCAGGGATCCTTCTCTATTACTAGAGGGAGGGGCGGGACATGGGGTAGTTGCTGAGTCTGCAGAATGTGACTGCTTGGGGACACATGGAGCCTTTACAGATGGCTCTCACAGAGGCTGCTTGCCTCCAATGGCAGTGATGGGAGCAGAGCTAAGAACGCAATTCCAAGATGGGTGCATGAGATTCCTTCTCCCTATTATCTCTTCATAGAGATTCATATTTCTTTTGTGGTGGGCACACTGTCTTGGCTTCAAAAAATGTAAAATGTAACAGTGCGGGAACGCAGTAAGGACCCATAAGGAACGCAAGCCTCAGAAAGGTCTGGGCTGCATCCCTCTGGCATGTGGAGACCAATCAGATGAATATATTAGTTTGTACACCATACAATTTATGGTGAGTCACTCATGTTTGAACAGAGCTATTGAAATACAAGGAAGTAGCAAAAACCAGACAGAGTAGTGAATGACTAGCTACATTTTAATTAAATAGCACAAATACATAAACTTTGAGTGTTGAAAGTACCCTAATTCCCATTTACCTTCAATGTGTTTGCTACTATTATTTTTCAGTCTGGGCCTTTTATAAGGAGACTTGTGTATAAGCATGGAATGCTTATTAGGTGCAGAACAGGGAGTTACTGGATGGATCTGGAATAGTTGGTGACTGGAAGGCTTGCTACGTGACGACATTTTCTTTTTTTTCTTTTTTTTAAATTTATTTATTTTACTTTAGGTGCATACTATATCTGGCATTTCTCCCCATGTTATCCCTCCCCACCCTCCCGTCCCTCCCCACCCCCCACTGTCTCTCCCCTACCCCCCACAACTGCCCCAGTGTGTGGTACTCCTTTCCCTGAGTCCACGTGTTCTTGTTGTTCAACACCCACCTATGAGTGAGAACATGGGGTGTTTGGCTTTCTGTTCTTGTGTCAGTTTGCTGAGAACAATGGTTTCCAGATTCATCCAAGTCCCTACAAAGGACACGAACTCATTGTTTTTTTATGACTGTGTAGTATTCCATGGTGTATATGTGCCACATTTTCTTTGTCTAGTCTATCATTGATGGGGATATGGGTTGGTTCCAGGCTTTCGCTATTGTACATAGGGTGGCAGTGAACATACGTGTGCATGTGTCTTTATAGTAGAACGATTTATAGTTCTTTGGGTATATACCCAGTAGTGGGATTGCTGGCTCAAATGGAATTTCTATTTCTAGATCCTTAAGAAATTGGCAATACAGGAGCCATGCTACCTCAGTGGGTCCTCTGACAAGCCTTCTAAACACCATTCACATTTCAGAGCTGACAAAACCAAAGGCCAGAGAGGTGGCAAAACTTGCCCAAAGTAATCCAGCTCCTCATGGGGTGGGGCTTTGCACAGCTGCCAGCTAAAGGACACAGCCGCAGCTTCTCCTGGCAGGTCCCTTTCAGGATAGCTGGAAACCTCAAGCCAACCCCAACCACCGATTTAGGCAGGAGTCTCTCCTGCAACTGAAGCTGATAGATGAGGCGGGCTCATCTCATCACAGGAAGAGGACAGGGCTTTTCTCCCCCACCCTCAGGAGAATCTGCCTGCTCTTCTGGAGAGGCCACCAGCGCATCTGTGGGCGTGCAGGAGGCTCAGGCGTGAAGAGGAGGGCTTGCTCAGATGAGTGTTATACCTTTGCCTGGACACAGGAGGTTGGGCACATTGAAGTGTACGATATTTTTGCCTGGAAATTTTTAATTGATAAAATCATCCCAGGAAATAATCCCCAATTTTTAAAAGCATACTACTTTGACATGTTAAACTCATCATTTTAACATTTATATAAAGTATTTAAAATGTGTCTTTGCCTGAAAATAAACGTCAGTGGAGTGAAGCGCTGAGGTCCTTCTTCACCTTTTCGTCCCGACCTTTATGGGTAGGGTGGCACATTGTCACTGTGTCATCTGCACAAGCGTGCTACCTTGCGTTCACTTTCTACTAGTTTCTTTTGAACACATGCATGTGTTAACACTGTAATATATTTATTACTTTGTATGTCATCAATAAGAATATATTTTGATAATATTGAAATAGTATGATTTATTAGTGATTTCTTTTAGGTAGATATTAGCTGTGTTTTTTAGATGTTTAATAATCGTGAACAGCCTCAGCATGACCCACATTATTTAATCCATCTACATCCTTCGCTTCCTTTTTTCTTTCCCTCCCTCCCTCCCTCCCTCCCTCTTTCTTTCTTCTTTCTCTCTCTCTTTCTCTGTTTCTCTCTCTCTCCTTCCTTCCTTCTTCCCTTCCCCTCCCTTCCCTTTCCTTCCTTCCTTTCTTCCTCCTTCCTTTTTTCCTTCCCTTCCCTTTCCTTCTTTTTCTTTCTGTTCTCCAGAAGTGAAATTATCAAGCAAAGGTATAACATACATAGAAATTTTTATCTTAAAATTTATCAAAAAGAAATTTTTACTTTGTGTGTTTCTACAAATTTTAGTTCTATCTCCAAACTATGTTTTTCTAGTATATATTTTGCAAGAAACTACACATGGGATTCTGAACTGCCATATGCTGATCACTTTTACAGACAACTCCAAGTACGAAGAGTATTTGCTAAAATGTGGATCTCTACCTCGTCACACTGAGAACCTCGTCATTGCCTTACAGGGCCATCAAGTATAGCATGACTGCAAAAATTCACAATGCTACTCTCTCGCAAGCTTTATGCGCTAGAGGGATGTTTCTTTTCGCTGCTTCTGGAGTCATGGAAACAAAGCAAGCTTTAGGAAATGAGATCACTTGGTTCCTGGGTCCCTCTTTCCTCCCACAGCCCGGCCCCACCCTTTCTCTGCTCTCCTCTCCTGGGAACTTCCTCTCCCTGCACAGAGGTGAGCTGCTTCTCCACGCCCAGGCTTCACCCCAGCAGCTCTCTCCGGGTCTGCTTCCCCCAACCCCAACCACCCCCATCTCTTCCCCTCCTCTCTTCTAAAACAGCAACCTCGCTCTTCACTACTCTGTAGGGGAGGCAAGGAGGTTCCCTGGGTCCTGTGGGATAAAATCCAGGCTCCCCCAGGACTCACCATGCAGCACACCCTTCTCTCCACCTGCTGCGTGATTTTTGCGTTCCTGTTTATCTCGAGGAGCTCTCCCTCTGTGACTTATCATCCATAGCCTGATGACCTGCACTTCTCCAAGCTCAGCTGCTGCTCCTCAGAAAACCTCCCCACCTCCATGGCAAAGTCAGCTCACCTCTGCACAACGCTGAGCACCGTGAGCTCCCCTGCGGCATCCCTCCTGACTTAGAAGAGAAGCGGTGGCCTCCCTCCTCCTCTCCTCTGCAAGCTTGTGCTGCCCGGAGGCCCGGACTGTGGTTCTCTTTATGTCCTGTTATACTGATCCGTCTCAGTCCCTGCCACTGCGGGCCTGCTCTTTGGTGATGTTAGTGAGGAAGCCAGCAATTCCCAAACCACTCCTTCTTCCCCAAAATCCAAAGGGAGAGATCCACAACAAACAGTGGCCAAATGAAAAACGGAGCATGCCCTTCTGGTTGGCTGCAAAGCACACACTGTGCTGTGATAAACCTAGGCAACTTTTGCTTCTAAGCCTCCAGCCCTCCCTAGGTCCTCCGCCCAAACCCAGAGAAATGCGTTCTTCCATGTGCCACAGAGACTGAAAATGAGAGAGAGAGTGCGTGTGGGTGCAGGGCTGTGAGAGAAGGACAGAGAATGAGGATAGACGCTGGCCACACTCATGCACACATCTTCCTTGCTCCATGAAAAATTCATGTCTTTTGAATCAATAGTGACTCAAAATATCAGCTAGCCCAGAATCAGTTGCACTTATAAAGTCTTAAAAAATAATGCTTAAATAAATGGATTTCTAATGTAGGGGCTTCACCAGTTGGCCTGGGTACTGGTCTAACAGTCTGGAGGACAGGCCCTTCCTAAGCCACCAAAATCAGATCCCACAGGCAGGAGGCCGCCCCTCCATGCCCGCAGTTCCAAGGCACAGTGCAGTCAGCAAGCGGCGTACCGTGTGGTTTTCTCCGAAAGGTTGTTACCTGCAGGACTTGGGAGGTGACCGCCAGGTGGAAACCTGTCGGTGTCCAGCCCAGAAACCTGGATCCCCATCTCAGCTCTGTGACCTCAGGCAAACCACCTTCTGAAACTGTCTCTGAAAATAAAGCAAATACTGTCTCGCCCGCCAGTTCTCGGGGTTGTTTTGAGGATCAGATGGAATAATGAGCACAGAAGTGCTGGAACTTGGAAAGTGCCTTTTCTCTCGCTGGGAAGCAGTTAGTGGGAGGTTGTGTTTATGCAGAAGAATCTCGCTTCTCAGCGTGCACCCTCCTGCGGCTGTGGTGTGAAGGAAAAGTCTGCAAGTTTAGAGAGCAGGGGAGCAGCCCCCGGTCCTCGGCACTGCATTCAGGAAGACGAGGCACTTCCACGTGGCTGCCTCTGTCGCTAATGGAGGGCCCTAAGGACACTCATGCCCCGACCATTAGGATTTTCGAGTTGAAATGTGTGGCCTTGCTTTAAGTTAACTCACAGCATATTTAAGTCACACTCTGCATTCACAGCCTCAGACAGACAGTAATTTCTATATATTCTAAGAAGGGGGCTTGCTGTTAGAATTCTGATTTTCTTCCCAAGGATTCTCTGAAAATTGAGGAGAGTTCATCTAGCAATCAGTAACATGATTTCATTCATAAAGTTTCTGTGTCTCAGAGACAACAGAGAGCCAAGTAGACCGTCGTGAGTGTTTTCAGTCTCACTTCACAGACACACAGGTACACAAAGGCACACACACAGGTGCATGCACACAGGTACACACAGGCATACACATAGATACACACAGAGGCACACACAGGTACAATTACGTGTTCACTTACAGGTACACACAGGTCCACAGACACACAGGTACACACAGATATATATGCAAGCACACACACGGGCACACACAGGTACACAGATACACAGGCATGCCTTCAGGCACAATTTACACACACCCACATGGAGTTGTCTCTCTGCCACTTGCGCTCACTCCTAAGGGGGCACCACTGATTCAAATGGCTCCATGCTCTCCCCTCTTCTTTCCTGATACAGGTTGTTGGGTTTTTTTTTTCTAAGAGCTTATATTTTTTCCATTTGATCAGTAATTATTTGAGAGTACACATTATGTGCTAAGGCCTATGCTAGATAACTGAAGAATTCACCGGGTAATAAACATTTTCTTACTCTCAAGAAACCATGAGTTCCTTGGGGGGCTGGGAAGGAGGGTGAAGTGAACTCTACTTCATTATTATTGTTATTCAGTTCATTCATTTGATGGAGTCTCTCTCCTCTGGCCCCCGGTAATACAAAAACGAACAGGTGCAATCCCCATCTTCAAGCACCTTAATGTCTTTCATAACAACAGTAGCATTAGCAGAAGTGAGCAAACAGCAGAAGAACTGGCTGGCTGTGTGAGACAGTGTGTGAGCATCTGAATGGGCCAGCAAGAGGATGACCACATTCGCCACTCAGAGGGGACAGCCTCCTCCTGAGGCTGGAATGGTCTAAAAGTCTCTAAGTAAAGAAATGGTGGGATGTGATGTGGACGTTGAAAAATCTCTGAGGTGTGCATGCAGAGAGGAAGGGTGTGAACCAGTGAGGAAGCATAGTTCCTACTTGAGAGACATGGAGAGGACAAAATTGCTTAAACTAAAGGACATGTAAGGTGGTGGTAAGTCTTAAGAATTCAGAAATACCATGTCGCCGAGCTCTGGGGGGCCTGGGAGACAGGCCAGAGTGTGTGCTTTGAGTTCCGACTGTTACTCACTCGAGGATTCCTCGTCTATAAAACGGCATAATTCTACCTCCTTTACATGTGTGTTTGCGTGTGAAATAACTTAACTTTAAACTTGGATACGCGTGTAAGTTGCTGTCATGATAATGCTAATAGTGATAAGGATAATGATAAAAATCACGATCGTTGTGCTGATTTATTCTTGGTCAGAGGCATCCAGAACAGACACATGTTCTGAGAGATTCCACCCTCGGCATGATGGAAGGAGGAACAGGTTTGGGGGGCTGCTAGGGAGGGTGGAGTGAACTCAGCTAAGCTAACTCAGAACTCATACGCATCTGAGCCTAGGGGCTTCCCAGGAAAGAAAGGAAGGCTGGCCTCACCTGAGTCCTCTGATGGGAATTTATTTGGGCGTTTGCCTCTTGGGAAGCTCTGGATTTAGTGAGATGCAGAACCATTGGGTTCTCCAAAATCAGAGGGCACCATAAGTGTGAAAGCTCCGTGCATTGATGAGCCACTTCCTGAGCCATGTCCTACAGCTGTTGGGCAGGGGTGTGTGTGGGATATTGGGTGTTCATTCCCAGTACCTCAGGGTCCTACACTCAGCGGCTCCCAGACCAGGTGTTGCCTGCGACATGTGAACGGCAGAACCCAGCTAGCTACTGCTCCTTGGTTAGTGCTATTCCTCACCTTTTCTATGCCCCATGAAATGTCTTCTCCCATGTGCCCTGGAGACTTCAGCTTGTTGTTATTAATAAAGTTAACTGAATTAATTCTCAGATTTCTTAAGCTAGTTTTGGCTTTGTTGTAGGAAGGAGTGCTGGGGACTGCACACCCGCAGTCTTGCACCAGGCCTTCCCCTCGCTTTTCTTATGATCTCGGGCAGGCTCTTTATGGTTTCTGGACTTCAGTGACCGAATCTAAAAGTGAAGAGGCAGGCTACACTATCCTTACAATTGCTTTCACTGCTGATATTCAACGATGCCAAAAGCTGTTCTACCACGCGTGTTTCCTGCTGGAACTGCCTTGGTGAGCAGTCTTCACTGTCCATGAGTGGGCTGCAGGCTAACAGCAGACCCCAGGGGACAGAGAGAGGCCCAAGGGCCCACCTCGTCAGCACCATCCTGCAGAAGGAAGGAGGGTGAGGGTTCCAGGCAACACTCTCTGTTCTGACACGGCCCTGGTCATCCTTTGTTCTAATTGCCTCCATTTTTCCTTGCTCTTCTATGTCATTTTACTTCACATGGAGGAATGTTTTTTAATGAGCTAGAGTGATCTAATCAGGCACAAATGTGATGTCCTTGCTGCATTGTTTATTGCTGTATAGGCAGCCAGTGCATCCTAGGGCCCGTCTTAAGCTGCACTGTAAAGCAGCAAATGGCTTGGGTGTCTGGGAGTGTAAGTTGCTTGCAACTATTACATGACTTTGGGAGTGTAAACTTCTAACCTAAATTTATTAGTCATTTTTTACAGTAATTGATACACATCTTTTGAAAATACTAATAGATAAATCATTAAATTTTTAAATTTGTTACATAAACGTTACATGAACTTTCTTTGGCAATAAAATTATTACCTATATAAAATAAATATTTTTATCTATTCATAAGTAAACTGTATTTATTCCTATGAAATAAACAATTAGAAGTATTTACAGTAAAAAGTGAAAGCCTTTATTTGTCACAGCCCCCCTCCTGTCTCCAGAGGTCATCTCAGCTATCCACTGGGTCTGTGTCCACACTTGTGTCATCCCCTGTGTTTACATATGTGCACATGTCAGTGAAAGACGTGCCCCAATTATATGGTTAGCCTTTGTGTCCCCACCCAACTCTCACTGTGAACTGTAAGCCCCAGCTGTTGAGGGGAGGAACCTGGTGGGAGGTGATTGGCTCATGGGGGCGGCTTCCCCCATGCTGTTCTCGTGATCGTGAGTGAGTTCTCACAAGATCTGATGGTTTTATAAGGCAGTTTTTCCCTGCGTTCTCTCAAATTCTCTCTTTCACCTGCCACCATGTAAATGTGGTGCTTGCTTCACCTCTGCCATGATTGTAAGTTTCCTGAGACTTTCCCCAGGCGTGTGGAACTGTGAATCATTTAAACCTCTTTCCTTTGTAAATTGCCTCATCTCAGGCAGTTCTTTCTAGCAGTGTGAGAACAGACGAATACATGTGTTTGCTGTGTGTGAACAGGAGACACTGTGCATGCTTCTCTGCACCATTCTCTGATCACTTTGCCACACATCTTGCAGCTTCTGCCTTGTTAGCTCTTATAGCTTGCTTATTTACCACAAATAAGCCAACCATTTTATCACTGAGGAGTTTTGATTATATGCAATGTTGCATTGAAACATTTTATGTAGGTATCTATGCATATGTGTGACTAAATATACATTTGGTAGATACCAGGAACTGGAATTGCCAGGCTAGCATAGGCATATTTAACATTTTCATTCACACTGCCAAATTGTCAACACCGCAAGGTTGCTCCATTTACATCCACGTAAACCTGCGTGAGAGTCCTGTTGATGACTTCGTCCCCGCTACACAGCAGACGGGGAAGCCTCCATCCCATCCCTCAGCCATGGGAGTGCTCCTGGCGCTCTCTAAGCCGCAGTGGGAAACCTGTTTCCATTTCATGTTGGTTTTGAGAAACAATGCAATTGTGGCTTTAGGTACATGTCTAAGTTTAAGAATAGCTTCTAAACTAGAGGATAGATTATTTGTATGATGTTTTTATCTGTAAATACTTCCAGGTTACAAATTGCATTTGCTGGTGTCCTTTCATGTGGTTAGCTGACATGTTGGAATCAGTGGTCTCTTACTTAGAAGATGAGATTATGGTTATGTTCTAGGCCAGGCATCGTGGTTCACGCCTGTAATCCCAGCACTTTGGGAGGCCGAGGTGGGCGGATCGCTTAAGGTCAGAAGTTCAAGAGCAGGCTGGCCAACATGGTAAAACCCCATCTCTACTAAAAATACAAAAATTAGCTGGGAGTGATGGTGGGCACCAGTAATTTCAGCTACTAGGTAGGGCTAAGGCAGGAGAATCACTTGAACCCAGGAGGCGGAGGTTGCAGAAAGATTAGTGGAGAGCCTTCTATGTGTGCCATAATGCAGGCGGCTTATTCATCTGAACCCAGCCCCTGAGCAAGGAGAGCGTACGGCTGTTAGTAGGTTGAGACGAGCAGCAGAAACAGGCAAAGGAGTTGGAGATGCACCCGCCAGCCACAATGGGGACAGGTGGCCAGGACGGCCTGCCCGCCCATCTGCTGGGATGCGCTGTCCTCTCTGGCCACCATGGATCCCAAATTTAATTGCTGAAGGACACAGAAAACCTTCTTAAAGCAGTTTTCCTGTTCAGACAGTATTGAGGCAAGGGTCCAGGAAGGTACGCAAAACCAGGCCCAAGAGTCCTTACATGCCTGTCAGAAGCTCCTCTGAGTTGGATTCCATTCACTGAGGAAGGTTTCACCTTCTCCTTACCGTGGTGTCAGAGGTGGAGTTTTTGTCACGCAATTTTGTCTGGTTCTTGCTAGTCAGTGTTACATGTCTGAGAAAGAAGCACTATCAACATAGAGCTCTCCTCTTTCAACCAATCTCACACAGAACTTCTGCAGGTATGATTCAAGTTACCAGACAGGCAGAGGCACTGCTATTTCAGCAACACTTAGCTAAACAAAAGGCCTTCTTGACAAGAAATCTTAGAAAAGCAGTGATGGCAGGAATGAGTATGCACACCTCAGTGTGCTGGTACCTGCAGAAAAAGTCACCAGGAGTTGCTTCTTTCCATCTGCGTCCCACAGGGGTGGTGAGCACCTCCCTGGCAAGAGAGGGTGGAGGAAGACGAGCTTGGTCCTTCCTTCCCTCAGTAGTACCCGATTGTGGAGGTGCTTCTCAGAGAGAAGGACATTTGCACAGTAATTCCCAGAACCATTGAGCCAAGACTCAGCTACAAATTCACACTCAATATACGACACGCATAGAAAGAAGGTCTGAGTGAGCCTCACGAGGAGCGCAGCACACTCCTCGTACATGTGGCGCGCTTGCGGCCTGAGGATTCTTATCAAGTGCCACAGCAGCGGGATTCTTGCTTAAAGCATTTGGTGCTTTAAAAAAAGTATTTAAACTTTTAGCCCAGCCCTGCTATTGTCAGATACAGAAGCTGAACTTCAGAGAGTTTTATTCACTCAAAACAAATGTTCACACCAAGATTGGCTGCGATGGGTCTTGCTCACCGAGCAGTAATGGCGGTTCATACAATCAATAGCACTTGATGAAGAGAATAGTTATATTTTTAAATCATAACATTATTTCAATATGAATAATGTCAAGTTTATATGCTAGTTGCCTTCATATAATCTTATTGAGGAAGTAGGGACCCAGTTCAAAAAGTTAAAATAAAGGAGGCCACGTTGCAGTGAGTATCCACTAAGTGCACAGTCATCTTCATCAAACTCTGTTATCTGGGAAGGGCTCTCCACAGGTGCTCTTGAGTCTGCCTGACAGGACGTGGGGCCGAATTCTGAGCATTAATGATCAAAGTGCAAACCTGAGGAAGAAGGAGGTGTTGTTTGTCTGGGGTGAATGCTCCTGAATCTAGGTGATTTGTAGATGATTTCAAGGTGGCATATCTGATGCAAAAATGTTTCAGGGGGCATTTGCCTGAGGAAGAAAATGCAAGAATCCCCCACATTTATACTATGTGGGTGTTGAGAAAAAAGTCACAAAACACACCATTGTCATCAGAGATTTTCCAGTGTAGATGGCTGTACACTGCTATAAATAAAACCCCAAATTATAATGTGTATTAAAAGCTAAGTGTATTTTTAAGTGTTACAAAACAACCCCGAACTGATGACTGTAGACTTTGCAGCAAAACAAACACACTAACTCTCATTCAAGTTTTGAACCTTGATTTTTCAGGGTAATTTTAAAACCTTTCTAGCTCCATGTATCTATTTTGGAATTGCTTTGTCCTTTATGTGTTTGTTTTAGTAAATTCTTATTAGGGGAAATAAAAATAATTGTTACGGTTGTGTTTTATCAGCTGCCTTTGTGTTTCCAAGGAAATCTTGTGTTATCTTGTTTCAAGTCCCCCTTGCTAAGCGCTCTGGCTATCATCTTTATCACAGGCAGGAAGTACAGTATCTGTGAGAGGATTTATGGTAATGCTGCTGCATCGAGCTGATCCTAAACAGCGTGGGGAGTCCCTGAGGGTCTCTTCGTTCTCCTGACGCACTTCTCAGAGGCACATTAACACTTGTCTGTATCGCTGTAGATGCACTTTATGAGCCTCTGGGAATTTGGAGGTTTGCACCAGCAACAATGGCTTCCCTGACTGAGGCGTCACCCTCTCACTTTCTGATTGTCTAGCTCATCATTTTGTTTAATAAAACAAATTCTGCCTTTGATAGTAGACTTTGAAATAACATAGGTATTTCCTCTTCAAATGAGAGCAGTCAATGGTTTCTAATACTGAGATAACACTGCAGAAAAACTTGATAGTTAATGATTTCTACGTTTCCGTTAACGAAGGTAATTTCTTTTGTTGTTGTTATAGTGAGATAAAATTGAGCTGACATTTGGAAATGGCCTTGTCATCAGAAAACTGTATTTTCGTATGAATGAAATTTCATTATTTCCAAAAATCTTTCTCTCTTATTAAATTGTTTTCTAATTACATAAAAGTGTTAAAGAAGGCAGTAGTCTAAGAAATGGGATGGTAATGGATCAACCTAAATATTAACTGCATTTGGTTTTACCTTCAAACCTAGCCATGTATTTGAAATTGTTCAGTATCTTAGATTTCAAAGTAAATTAACTAAATGTTTAAAAAGTATTTCTACTTAGCCATCATTAGAGTTTATAACAAGGTTTCTGAGTAAAATTATTTACACATCTTCTCAAGGTGCAGATATTTACCTATCTTAAAATGTGGCTATTGTGAGTCTCACAGCACAGGGGGACGTACCTTCCTCTCACTGTCCTCCCTTCTCTTACTTACGGTATTTTGTGTTGTCGCTTTCTCCTTTAGAAAATGAACTCAGAGGAGAATTGGTGAATTCCTATCCAGTGGGCATCTCCAAACCCTGGTCAAAGGCAGAAGAGTATCAGGCCCCAAGATCACCCACCCAGCGCGGACGGAGTGCAGGTACCTCTGCTCAGCACTGGGCTCCAGGATTGCTGTAGGCAGCCCCTCCTCTGGCGCTTGTCCCCTTTGCTGCTTTGAGTAAATACTTTCATCTGAGCTGCCTGGTGCTTCATGGCTTCCGGGAGGCAGTTAAAAGTTGCATTGCGCATCCTCTCCAAAGAGACAATTCGTGCCAAAAAGAGCCCTTTGCAGTTAAATTAGATGAGGCATAGCTTGGTCTCACTGCTGAAGTTATATAGGGCAGGGATGATGTGAGGCTCCTTGTGGGTGCTGAGAGGATGCCTCGGGGTGGCCAGTGGGAGGAAATGGTGCCCATGACCCTCGTGTGGAAATGGTTCATGTAGAATCACGGCACGCAGCAGATACACTTGCAGCGGAAGGCACTGATTGGTAAAGCATGTGGGATCTGATTTGGAGGGCTGGGGCTGGATGAGGTTGGCACACACCCAATGGCTGCCACCTCACAGCACGTATTTTTAGAGCTGGAGGTGGACAAGACTGAAATATGGTCCAAATCTCAGGCCCTGCAAAGTCTCTGGTTCTGAATGAGTGAATGGAACAGAAACTCTGGTATTCTCTTCTCAATACTCACATTTAGAAGTACTTTTATGTATGTTACTCTGATAAAGAAAAGGAGAAAATTCCAGTAAAAATGGTAATTTCTCAGCATGCTCTATAACGGAAGCTGTGGTGCATTTTAAGGTTCACTGTGCAATTGTGATTTATTTGTCTGCCGACTGCCCCATTTGCGTGTCTGATAATAGAGCTACTTACCACTACACAGAAATTGGAGGCTGGAACTGTCTTCCATATGCTGCAAGCTTGTGGGTGCTGCCAGCTTTGAGAGCTTTATGAACTGTGGTAATAGGTCACAGTTGTTCTAATTATTTTCTCGTCTCTACCCTATTCATTTTCCCTGAAGAAACTCACTGCACTCATTGGTTCGGTTTGGAGAAGGCATTATGTTTAATCGTACATTTCCCTGAGGTTAAAAAACACACAACAGAAAACAAAAGAACCTATTCACATTGAGTGTTCATGAATACTTGACTTCAGAAGCAGTTAAAGTTTCTGAACTGTAGGTGTTTTGTACATCTAGGCTGCCTTATTTTATCTCATCTCATTGAATTTTAGTAATAAGGACGTTTAATGAAATATTTTGTAAGGGTGTAATGTTTACATGTGGCTTTATTGAATTGACATTCTCACATTTAAATGAGGATGCTCAATGTGGATTGATGTAAAGCATTCAAATACAAATCTCACCAGGAACTAAATGAAGCAACAGGAAAAAGAGTGAGCTGGTTTTGAAAGAAACACCCATGTTTATACTTGGCTTTCAGTCAGGTTTTCGGCTGAGGCGTTCCCTTTGATTTTGAGAGGTGTCCATCTTCGGAATGGGAGAGCAAATTGGACTTAGGGAAAAAAGAGATCTCGAGGTTCCAGCAGCCGAAATCCTGTCCGGCTTTGCCCTGGAGTCTGCCATCCTTAGGGGAGTGTCTGCCGGGATCCCTCCAGCCATGCCCTGACTGAGCAGACCTTTCTGGGTGTAAAATGATCTTTCACCCAAAGATCTCCAGGGCCTCCAGATCCAATTAGATGATAATAGGAGCAGGATGCACAAGCAATGCTTGCATCTTACGTGGGTCATTCCACTCAGTCCTCATCAGTCCTCACCAATCATGCCCACTTTCAGGGCTGTGGTAACGGTGCACAGAGGCCACCCTGACTGTCGCCCACTGTGAAGGATGCAGACGTAGAGCCTCTTATTTCTGGAATTTTTTTATCCATGTTCTCATTTTTTAAAGATTAGTATTTGACTCTCAGGGGATGGTCAATATCTATTTTCTGTATGTATGCCATGAGTACTTTAGTAAATGGGTGATAAAATGAAATATATGTGAAACAGTACATTGAAATAAGTAGATTTAGCATTATAAAATGGGAATACCTTGCTATATTAATGAGACTGTGTCTTCACATAATAAGCTATAAAATGACAATTTGTAAATCATCGTGTTGCATAGACCTGGTGGGCCAACACTTTTTGTAGAGCCAGATAATATTTTAGACTCTGTGGAGGGAGTGGTCTCTGTGCACTGCTCACCACTGCCATACTGTCTGAAATGAGCCACAGGCAACAGTGAGCAATTGGCATGGCTGTCTGCCAATAAAACTTTATTTACAGCATCAGCAGAGAACAGATTTGGCCCGTGGGCTTGAGTTCATCAACCCACGGTGAAGGCCTAAGTTCCCAGGTCTGAAATAGCCACAGTCACTTCTGGAAGAGAGACGGCCGCCAACTCCTCCCTGGGTGAGCAGACCCTTGCAAACTAGCACGGCAGTCTGAAGTTACCGTCCACAGACATGCTGCTCCCAGGCAAGCCCTTTGCTGATGCCTGGGCGAGGTACCCAGCGTGAGCTAGCAGAAACTTCCACAAAGTCTGAAAGAAGGGTGAAGACAGCAAGGTTGTCACCTCTGTGGAGATGAGGGCAGAATTCAAGAGACTCCTAAATTTCTAGAGGAGAAAATGTTTCTAGTGTGTTTGTGGCTATATCACCCTGTCTGACTAGAAATATCATCCTGAAAACTGTGTGGGATGTGACTCCACACTAAATCCAACTGGAAGGGGTATTTCCACGCCTGGATACAGAGGGAGTTCTGTCTGTAAAACTGCACATATGCCAAAAGAAAACGTCTTCCCGGAAGGGTGAGTGATGCCAGTCAGCAGTCTGTGGGGCAGAGCTGCACGTGGCCACTCGACAGGGCCAGACCACACAACTGAGTGAGGTGGGATTCCATTTGGCCTGTTTTCCCCCATACTCTCTGCAAATACAAGACAAAAACATAAACATGAATTTTAAAAAACAGAGCGAACATGGAGAATAAAATACTAAACACGAAAGAGAGCGATTTCCAGTTGCAGAGGAGTGGACGCCACCAGCTTGATAAAGAGGTGAATGCTGAAAAAGACCTTAACAATGCCATCCATTTTTTTAAAGGCTCCTTACTTCTGCCTCAGACTTTGAAAAATCGTATTTAGGATATGAATCTGTATCATATGTCATTTAGCCGAAACAGAGTATTAGCTGACATTTTCCATGGAGAGGACTTGCTAGAATCTGTGTGTCTTTGAGATAGTAATCTTACATGGTAATACATTATTACAGAATACGTCAAAAGAGGTAATGGACAGAGGAGCAGCAGAAACAGCCTACAGGGTGCTCTCCTACCGCACTGCCCAGCAAGCTGGGAGAGGAAAGGTCTGC
Source organism: Cacajao melanocephalus (assembly GCA_963573385.1). Taxonomy (NCBI): domain Eukaryota; kingdom Metazoa; phylum Chordata; class Mammalia; order Primates; family Pitheciidae; genus Cacajao; species Cacajao melanocephalus. The sequence continues at coordinate 100,791 of CAUYLG010029101.1, forward strand.
TAGGCCCAGGAACAGTTCAGGGTCCAGCAGAAATTTCCTAAAATGTTACAGGATGTCAGACTAGAGAACAAATCCTAATTCTTCCCCAGCATCTGCAGAGAAGTTACTCAGCTTCTTGAACCTGAGCCGGTTTCGCCATCAGTAAAATGGCCATAAGAATGTCTTCTTCACAGAACTGTGACAAGGATTACATGTTGTAAGTGTCTGAAACACTGGATTTCGTCCTTGAAGCACAGAAGATGTTTTAGAATTTCCCAGAGCTGTATTGATTTTGAATGAGACATGGACAGAAGTACCCGGTTCTCCTCAAGATGGCAGCTGCCCAGGTGAAGACATCACCAACTGTATCACCTTCTCTAGGGCCTTGGGGCTGAGCATTAGAAAGGTTTGGGATGGGTCTGGCCTCCATTATTTCTTGGAAGTAAAAACTCCTGGAAAAAGGAGAATTGTTCTCAGGTAGCAGAGGCACAACCAAGCTGGAACACTGATTCTGGCTCTGGAGTGAAACACGCTCAGGGCTGACCACTCTCCACGCCAGCATCTTTTATCCGAAGCACTCAGGGTCATCGGAATTGGCTGGAGAGCTTGGGGCCCTGAGGGCGGAGTGTGGCTTACTTGTGTTCCTGGCTCTCGGCGTATCGCTTGCTATGTCTATTGTGTAGGCACCCCAAAATGATCAGTCTCAGCACGGATGAGTCCATTGTCTTCCCGGGTGAAGCCTTGTTTTTATTTGCTCATAATTTAGAACCTGCAGTAAGTTCTATGAAGTGTGAAAGTAGATCCAGAACTTTCTGCCTGCACCCTAACACACCTAATGAGCGCTTTTAACTGAAGGTCAAAAGTAGTAGAAGGAATTACTTTTCATGTTCAGCTGTGACTTGGCCCTTGACGTCCTAGGATGCTCATGTACTACTCTTTTCAATGAAATACAATGCACACCCTCATCACGTGACCGTCCGTCGTTTTTACTGCAGACCCCTCTGACCTGGAGCCTCTGGGATGCCCGTGCTTCCTCCTTCTGTTGAGCCCACACCGTTCTGCAAAGTCACTCGTAGGCCCACATGTGCCTCACCAGTCTACACACACCAATCCCACTCATGTGAGGTCACCTGCTTATTTGAGTTCCTCATTCGTTGTCGTTTGTGGGTGCAAGTGAAGGGATAGAATTTAGCCCATATCTAAATGAAGTAAATGCCGACTTTTTAAGATAAAATGCATTGTTAAGTGAATTATTTCAAATGTCCCATCCATACACAAAAATATATTCTTTTGTGCATTTGCATAACATATGTTTGAGTCAACTATGACATGAGATGTTATATGAAAATGGAATCAGGGAATTCTGCAGAAAAGCTGTGCTTGCTGAACCATTTAATAAGGGTGGGGGCATAATGACAACCACAACGGCAGAACACCCGGAGAAGGAGCTGCAAAGTCATGAGGATGACACCGCCCCAAAGGGGAGAATCGGAGTGTTCCTAGAGAAGGAACGGAGGGCTGGAGAGTCTCCTCCCCAGCTGGCTCCAAGGACGCCTTCTGACTTAGACAAAGACAGTTCAGACGTGGGACCAGCATCAGGAAAGGCCAGAGGTTTGGGAGCAGGAAGCCGGAGGCAAGGCAGGGTAGGCATGGTGGGTTTAGGTTATGCTCTGTAGACGGTGAGAGTCCATGGGTGAGTTTAAGCAAAGAGGAGACAGAGTCTGACTTTCCAGTGTGGAGCATGGATTGGAGGAGCTAACGCCAGTGCCTGGGGGCAGGGGGCTGTTGACAGAGTCCAGGAGAAGTTGTTGAGGGCCTCCAGGAGGACAGGGTATTTGGTTTGAAGATGAAGGTGTGTGTGATGGGCTTACAGTCAGCAAAGCTGTGCAGATCAAGGTGGGATCGGACATCATCATGCCCAGCAGGGAAGAAGAGAGTGAAGCCTTCACAGTACAGCTTGGAAAACATCAACAAATTTTACACTCAACCCCTGAAATCCTGGGGTTTTCATCTGTAAAATAGTGAGATTGTTTCTCACGTCATACGGTTGTTGAGGATTCCATAAACCAGTGCCTGTAAAGCCTGCAGTGCAGAGGCTGGCATGTGAGTGCCGGCCCTTTAAACCCTGGTTACCCTCATTATCATTCACAAAGAACCCAAGGCACACTTGCTTCGCCATAGAAGAGGAAGGCAGAAGCGATCTGATTTACATCTGTGTTGTGCTTTACGCTATTCAAATCAAAGCGCCTTCACTTCCTATGCAGCTATGTAAGAAATGAAGAGGCACTCTGAGCCCATGCAGAGAGATTTTAAGAATATTTTGTTAAAGAAAAAAGCAAGATGCAGAAGAGAAGCAAAACTATGACTTCACACACACACTCACTCACACACACACACACACACACACACACACACATTTGCTTCTATTTGCGTAAGAAAACCAGATGGATAGACAAAATAACTAAAAGAAATGTTTGTATGTAGGGTTACTAAAGGAAAAGGCAGGTTGAGAGGGAAATGTTTTCACTGTTCTTGTTCATTCATTTATTCATTTCTTTATTTTTGAATAATGTAAATGTATCTCATATTCAAAAAATAAAGTTTAAAAGAAAAGTGAAGAGTGCTTTCAAATAACTAATCTAATGTATCCTCACTGGCCCTTTGTTTTAGGTAGAAAGGGATTATTCACGCAGTTTTGCAAATGAAGAGACCGAGGATCCGTAGCTTAAATAACTTGACCAAGGTGACAGCCAGTGATTGACAGCTCTGGATTTGAATTCTGACTCTGAAACGCATGCATTGCCACCCTTTCCCCTCATTATAATACACAGTGACACTGGTGGAGTCTTCTTCAATGTTGATTGCTAATATAGAGACACGTTACTCAATCTAAATGTTTGGGATCGGGGAAGAGTGACAGCAGATAAACAAAATGAAACAAAATGGTGCTGATGGTGGTGGAGGCTGGGAGGTAGGCCACAGGAGGGTGTTTGAAGAGGGCTTCCTGTTTAACGAGGACTTACCTGAGTGACATGTAGACAAAATGGCCACGCTGGTTCATCAGTTTGTAACTGTGGGAGGGAGAAAGGGAAGAAGTGAGAAGGAAGGAGGGAGGGAGAAAAAGAGGGAGGCAGGCCAGATAATTAAGAAAGGCAATAAGGAGATGAGGAAGGAAATAAATATAAGAAAAGGGAGAAATTCTCCTGTCAGATTCTCTAGTTAACGGTGTATGCCTAATAAACACTATTACTTTTTAATAGCTTTAGTTTTCCACATAGCTCTCATACTATTTCATGTATGCTCTTCTTTCTAAAATTATCTAATTTAAAACTTGCTTCACAACGTATAAAATAGAAGATTTTATTATTACTTACTTACTTATTCAGTGATGAAGGTGAGAATCTCAAAATTATTTTTAAAAGGTATTTTTGAATACAACTTCCAAGAAATAGCTATGAGGTGACAAAGTGAGAAAACAGCAGCGATTGTGGAAGAAATTCTTTAGAATAATAAAGGAAAACATTATTTTATATCTTATGTTTATACTTTGAAACAGCTATAAAGAACAACATATGGACAATTGGGTAAATGAGAATATTCCCAATATTCTGTATGTTTTATGATATGATTTAAATAATGTTAGCTTTTCTGTTGAAATTACACATGGGTTATGCAGGAGAATGTGGTTTTTTCTTAGAAGGTAAATGTTGACATATTTAGGTGTGAGCTTGCCACAATGTCTGTGAGGTGAGGTTCAGGAAAATGTGTGTGTGGCATGTGGATGTCTGTGTGCACCTGTGTGTGTGTGTATGTGTGTGTGTGGCACATGTGGATGTCTCTTTGTGTGTATGGTGTGTGGATTTGTGTACCTGTATGTGTGTGTGTATGTGCGTGTCTGTGTGGTGTGTGGATGTCTGTATGTGCCTGTGTGTGTGTGTGTATGTGTGTGGCACATGTGGATGTCTCTTTGTGTGTATGGTGTGTGGATTTGTGCACCTGTATGTGTGTGTGTATGTGCGTGTCTGTGTGGTGTGTGGATGTCTGTATGCGCCTGTGTGTGTGTGTATGTGTGTGGCACATGTGGATGTCTCTTTGTGTGTGTGTATGGTGTGTGGATGTGTGCACCTGTATGTGTGTGTGTATGTGCGTGTCTGTGTGGTGTGTGGATGTCTGTATGCGCCTGTGTGTGTGTGTGTATGTGTGTGGCACATGTGGATGTCTCTTTGTGTGTGTGTATGGTGTGTGGATGTGTGCATCTGTATGTGTGTGTGTGTGTGTGGTGTATGGATGTCTGTGTGCACCTGTGTGTGACTGTGTGTGTGTGTGTGTGTGTGTGTAACTGGTTTGTGTACCCCACCTGTACTTGGTGTCTAATATGGACAAAGTTACAAGGTAACCTTACTGCATCCATTTTCTTAGAGCCGTATTTTAAACTGTCAGGGGTAGATCATAGAACTCGAAATCTCCTTTCCACCTTAAGGAAAGACAAATTGTCTTTGGCTGGGGAAGCCTGTGAGCTCCACTTCTGGTGCCCCAGGAGAGCCCACACAGGTCCCCCTTCCAGCAGAGGCTTATCCGGGAAAGCAGCTGGCCGGCCTCAACTGCCCCTTATTTCCAGGCTATGAGGAAACAGTCACAGCACATGGAGAGTTTTCTAAGCCAGAGTGTGTGTTGGTGAAGCTGCAGGTGCGCTTTGAGTGCCGTTCTTTCCCCCATCACGGTGCATTTACACATTCTGTGTCCTACTCATGAAAATAAAGTGTCTAACAGGACGCTCAGCTTGAAAACTTGTATGCATGGAATGCAGCTGTAAAGGCAAGGGATACAGGGAAGCTCTGTCACTGAGCGACGGTGTGCGCGCTTCTTAAACCATGTCTGTTGATGGCACGTGTCCTTCTTCCACATGCCCTGAAAGCACTTTGCAGAACGTCAAAAGTTTATGCAGATGGTATTTCTTCCAATTCATTCCCACACAGAAAATAAAAAGGATAGTTGGTCAACTGGCCATCTGGGGTGGCTACTCTATGTGAAGCATTGTGCTAGGTCTTGAAAAGTAACCAAAAAATAAGAGCCAATGTTGACACCCTCCTCAGTTACTTGGAAGTCAGAGATTTAGGAAACTTGGTCAGCTTGGAACCACCCTGATTAAGCAGCAAAGAGATGTCATGATGCCCACATATGTTGTTGAGAGTCGTGCGAGCCACCCTCATGCAAACAGGATGCATAAAACATGGCGTTAGGTACCAACAGAACGAAACGCAAATGGCAGCAGGAAGTGAAAAGTTCCCAGAGAATCTTTAAAAGACCTAAAGAAGTAAAACCACAGGAAGGAAGAAATGAAGAAAGGGATAGAGGAGGACAGTGCAAAAGACACGCAATATGGACATAACTATAAGAAAAAACAAAATGGAAAACAAAATCCAAACGCCTGTTCACCTACGTGACCTTGAACACGCCAGGAGCTTCACTGCGTCACCACAGTCAGATCATCTGAATTAGCCAAGTTTATCAAAAAGAGCTAAACTACATACACTATTTTTGTTTAATATTCATAAGAAATTAAATTTATATAAATTATATGTATTCTTTTAAATTATAAAAATATCTGGATTGCTGTAGGAGATGATATTGAGGTCATTTTTTGCTACATGAAACATGCATGAGTAAACATTATGAGGTAAAAAAATTATTTCTCTCAATGAAAAAAAGAAGCAAGAACTTTGCTGTTTTCTGATAGGCATAAGATGTATACCTGGTCCCATTTCACCTTTGTCATGGACCACTGACAGTTTCCCGGACATGCTGAGGCAAAGACTCCTTTCAGAACTTCCCACTCCACAGGAGCCAAAGTCCTTTTGTCGGTGTTGTTTTCTTACTTAATTGCAACTAGTGTCAGGTGACATAAATTCTATTTCACTGATAAATCTTCAGAATGCCATGTCACAGATTTGCAACTGATGGTTTGCTCTTACAGAAAATATGAATAAGTACAACTGAGGCAGGAAGGATAAGAGTTGGCATCTTAGCTAACATGGTGGCAATGAAGGCCCCATCTCAGGTCTTGAATGGAGATCAGAGCTCCAGGTAGAAAGAAAAGCAAGGTTGGGGGTTCTGATGGAGGTGGTCCCAGGACCGTTCTTTGAACAATCATTTAGGGTCAGGTGGTCCTGCTGGTAGCTTCAGAAGCAGGTGTACTTGGTGGGGTTTCTGCTGAGGATAGACCCGCTTAGCCAAGTTCTAATTTCTATGGTCTACCTGGAGCTCTGCTCTCCATTTGAGACCTAACGGGGTGGTCATGAAGGTCCCCACTACTACTTTTATCAATGCTCGCAGTAAATTGATTTGCTACCTTTCCAAGGTCACGGGGTTACAAATCAAAGGGTCACAGGGTGGCAAATCAAGTTACTGTGAGCACTGATAAAAGTAGAAGTGGGAACAGCCACCTGAGAGCAATAGAATGTTTCTGACGCCTGTAAACGTGGCCGTGATCTGAACTAGTTGGAATAGACTAGGCTGTTTAAAACATGATTTCAGAAATGAACTCAGAGAGCAGGGCCGTGATGGAAGTTTACTCCTTGCTCATGTCACAACTTAACACCAGCTGGGCAGACCCTTCAGTGTGTGGCTCTGCCCTGTGGAATCAGAGCCTTCCAGAAATTGGTGGGGCCATGAAACCCCTGCAGGTTGCTTCAGGCCAGGCCACGGTGTTCCCTTAGTCAGAGTCAGATCCAGACCCCGATCCACTGCCCAGGAAACTGGGAGGCACAGGCGTCCTGTGTGTCCAGGAAGAGGGGGCGATATGGACCCCTTCCAGGGGTGGAGGGCTCAGCTGCTGTGGACCGCGGGCACCACCTGCATTCCCACCCCAGCTCCTTCCCTGTGAATGGCCAGCACCGTCTGCATTCCCACCCAACCCACTTCCCATGTTCTAATTTGGTTCTGTTGCTAATATCATCTGATGCCTCATGTGGGTCTGCCTTCAGGGAGGACTCTGGTGAGCTTGCTGGTCCGAGCTGAGCTTGCGGGGGTCCACATTCATTTATGTTTCCTGCAGAGATGAGCGGACTGACTTCTTGCCAGAAACACTGGTCTGTGAAATTGGAGCCTGGCTAAGCAAGTCTAAACCACCAAGTGCACCTGCTTCTGAAACTACTGGGAGGATTACCTGGCTCCAAGCCAGTGTTTAAAGAACAGTTCTGGGACCACTTCCATTAGAACCCCCAACCTTGCTTTTCATTCTTCATGGAATTCTGGTCTCCATTCGAGACATAAGGCAGCAGAATTTCTAGTGTAGGGCCTAGATACACGGGAGGGATAGCAGGGGGTGGGGAGATTGGGGAGGGATAACATTAGAATTACCTAATGTAGATGACAGGGGGATGGATGCAGCAAACCACCATGGCACATGTATACCTATGTAACAAACCTGCACATTCTGCACATGTACCCCAGACATTAAAGTATAATTTTTTTAAAAAAAGAAACAGAAAAAGAAGTACAGAAAAAATTTTAATAGATGCCCCACAAATTCATATGCACATGAAAGCAGACCTCCTGCCCTAAGTGACAGCGTGTTCATTGAGCTGATATGTCCACCTCTGAGGCTCCTGGGAGCTGTCGTCCCCAGCACTGTCCTGCTCTGTTGCCACATGCCCAGGGAGCCGGGTTCTTTGTCTTTATTGTTTCATTTAATTTTGTCAACTGAGCCCTGGCAAATACAACACGTGCTTCGTTTCCAGTTCTTTTTGTTATTTTTTACTTCTTACCATTTTACGACGAAAGGATTCAAATAGGCACAAGTGGGGCTGAGCCCCAAGGGTACGTCCTCAAGCTCCCAGAGTGGCCATGCTTGTTTCATTGACACCCGACCCTTATTCCTCATGCAGGCATGGGTCACTCTGAAGCAAATCCAAGTGAGTGTGTAATTTCAGCTAGAAATAATTTAGCATAAATTCCTAAAAATAATAGTTCTTTTTGTAAAAACATAACCATCCACCAAACCTTACAAAAAGGTCTTAATGTTAACAAATATCCAAGCAGGATTCACACTTCCAATATGGTCTCACACATGTATTAATACAGTTTGGTTTTCTTTTGTTTGTTTGTTCATTGAGACAGTCTTGCTCCGTTGGCCAGCCTGGAGTGCAGTGGCACGATCTTGGCTCACTGCAACCTCTGCCCCCCGGGTTCAAGCCATTCTCATGCCTCAGCCTCCCAAGTAGCTGGGACTACAGGCATGTGCCACCATGCCTGGCTAATTTTTGTATTTTTTTTTTAAGTAGAGACGGGATTTCACCATGTTGGCTAGGATGGTCTCAAACTCCTGACCTCAAATGATCCACCCGCGTTGGCTTCCCAAAGTGCTGGGATTACAGACGTGAGCCACCACTCCTGGCCCAGTTTGTTTGTTTCTGAATTGGAATCTAAATAAGATCCACAGTGGCATCTTACTGACATGTGTCTTGAATCCTCTTTTTCGGTCAACATACCCTTTCCTTCCTTCTCCTCCCTGCCTTACCTCTTGTGACTTATTTCTTGAATAAGCTGGGCAGAGGGCCCCCCTGTCTGTGTTTTCCTGAGGTCACTTCTTTGGTGCCATTTAACATGTTCCTCTGGCCTCTGAGCCTCCATCATGCTGGTGGTTAGTGCAGACGCCTAAGCGGCTGCAGCTTTAATCTTGTGGCATCCTCCAGAGGAGGTGGCGTGCGATGTCTGGATGCCTCCCATTCTGTAGTTTGACAGCTGGTGGGCAGGGACCCGTGATGCTCAGATTGTCACCCTGACCACCCTATGAGGAAGTCTCCCCTCAACTTTCTCACCTCAGCCTTCTCACCTAGAGCCAATGATGCCCAAGGCCTAGATTCACCATTTCTCCAGGGTTCCAAGTGATAGCCTATCATTCTTTATTTATTACTTGGAGGCCTTCTCTACAGAAAGCATTCCCTCATCAACCTTTTGGTTTCTGTTGTGCAAAAATCAAAGTAAATGTTTTTCTTACTTTACCACTTTTTCAAATAATAGTATTTTTTTCTTCCAATGAGAAATAGCAGCATTAAAATGTGAACAGACATGTACTGAAGCAAAAAGGTGGTATCTCCTGAGGTTCTGTTTTTGTTTGCGAAGCTACATGGGCTTTCTGTGCACATGCTACTCATGATGATGAAAGTCAGAACTAACATTGAGTGCTGAAGGTCCTTGTGTGCTGCGTGGAGGCACATGCATTACCTCACTTAAACTTCTCAGTAACCCCATGAGGTCGATACCGTGATCACCCTCATCTGCCGATGGGGAAACTGAGGCACAGAGAGACATGGGTTTCCTGTCCCCCACACCACACAGCTGTTACGTGACAGACCTGGGTGCTCTGGCAGAGTGTCCCATCTAGAGCTCCAGCCCAGCATCTGAGCGCTTGAGGCTTCTGAATTCATGCAGGAGCTATTGCATGTTTGTGAGGGTAGGGAGAGAAAGAAGAAAGAGCAGCAAACAGAGGAGCCCTCCCAAGGAAATGCAGGCTCTCAACAATTTGGTGGGAAGGTACTAGACAAGGTAATAGCACAGGGCTTTTCAAGGTCATCTGCTTGGTTAACTGGGCTGAAGGTTGCCAAGGGCTTTAATGGCCAGAAGTTACTAATGGCCTTCCTGTCCTTTGAAGAGATCTTTAATTCTCCAGGGGTATCCAGGGGGATCCGTGCCCACTCGCTAAGGCAGCTCCCAGCCTGGTACTGCCTGCCTCCTAGTCAGCAATCTCAACACAGGCCTGTGGGTGAAGAGGGTGCTGGCCCGAAGGCGACCTGCACTCAGCAGTGAGGTGCCCCCCAGCATCTGGGGGTGGGGAAGGAAAGCCAGGTGAGAGCCCACACCACACCTGGTATGTGTTAATTAAGGGAGTTTCCAGAGCTTTTGGTTGAGCGCCTCTCACCTCCATTTAATGCACATCTGTGCACCTAATTGAAACATGCGTGTGCAGTGTAGGAGAGGGTCTATTCAGCATCGCCACCTGAGAGTTTGGAGGATCCTGAAGAGACCGTGAATACTGAACCCTTGACCCTATTTCCAAGTCAGCAACTCTCATGTGGACTCAATAAGGATTGCCGAGCTACCTCCCTTCCTCGTTAGCACAGCTAAAAAGCAGGTCCGTCATTGTCACTCTGACAGCCCCCCTGCTTCACCAAGTATTTTCCTGGGAGTCTCAGGAGCTCTCGCGTGCCCCGTGCCAGCCGATTGCTACAGTGACCTGCAGGTAGTAGATGTGAGGCGTGGGCAGGTGGAAAGCTGCCAGGAATGCAATGAGGGTTTCTAGATGTTCCATTAGACTTCTCTTCGCATGCTGCAGGTGTGCTGTAACACCAACCCTGAGACAAGGCACACAGCTAGACGCCCTGTGGGTAAGGGTGCGCATGGCACGAGGCCCTGGAGGCCTTTGGCAGTAAATACCAACATCCCCCCTCCCATGCAGCCCTTCCCTGCAGCAGAGGCTCTGGGTCTTCCCGTGCTCCCTGCCTGTCGGTGAAAGGCACATGTCATCACGGACCATTGCCTCTGTTTGCCTTATGCTCCATGTTGATATCAAAGTCTTTATGTCCAATGTCAAGTGTGTGTGTGTGCTTGAGTGTTTGCACATCCACATGTGCCAGTGTGTTCATGCATGTCCACCTATGCACACATGTGTGTGTGTCTATGTGCACGCAGTGGGAGGAGAGAGGGGAGCAGACCCATGACTGAATAAAGAGCCACATGCTGTTATGAATTGCATTTTGACCAAGGACAGTGGCCAGCCCTAGCTCAAGGTTTCTGTTTTTAGATACTGAAGTACAGAGAAGAAAGGAATGATCTCACTTTTAGTTACTGAAGTGCAGAGAAGAAAGGTGCACGCCTGTGATAGGCCCCTGCAGGCTTTGTCAGGCGCAGCCCAGGAATGACAGCCTGGAACATGCAAATTACTGCCGAGGTGACTGCATGCCAAACACATGTTTCACACTCCCCGGGAGTCTGCCAAACCTTTCCTTGCAGATTTTTTTCTAGGAAACAATGGCAGGGAATCAGAGAATTTCTTTTTTCTTCTTCTTCTTTAAAAAAAATCTGCCTAGCGAGGGCCAAGACATGTATAAAGTTGGTCTAACTGATACTTGCTTCAGAACCCACTGGCTGCACATGGCAAGTGGTCAGGGGTGTCTACACATGGCCCCTGGCTTGCAGGGTTATGCAACTGTGGAAAAGGATAGAGAAAATGAGGCTTGAACCCATCTGGAAGGTAAACTGAGTCTCCAGAAGGAACGTTGCTGAAGAAAAGAATGGAACGGTCAAGAGGACTAGGAATGGAGAAAGGAGCCAGGAGAGAAGCTCCCTGCAGGGCACAGGCCCACCTAGATCTCCGCTCTCTCTGGTGCTAGGCCTCCGCAGAGTCTGGCTCTGTGGACCCATTGTCTGCTATGAAAGTTTAAGGACATGAGACTGGATCTACCATTTGAGAGATGCTGACTGCTACACCCAAAAGCCCCAAGACTTGCCAGTGTGATGCAGTCTCAGTGTGGAGAAGTATTTCTATAGCAACAGACATTTTCCTTTAAAATTAAATAAGAACAAAGCAAACCATGCATATCCTATAAAAGAAGCAGATGAATGCATGGGGAGGGAAACAATGCCGGTTTTGCTCCAGTGGAGGGTCCAGGAGGCGTGCCTCCGTGTCTCATCTCCTGCCTTTCCTCATATGCTCAGCACATGGATCATCTGCCTTTCTCACTGGCCCCTGACATCGCCAGGAACAAATAAAGATAGTACACATCACTGCACTTTGTGAAAATTGTAAAATCAAAACAGTAACCATTGAACCTGAACTAATGCCAGCTCCCTGTCACCTCTGCTTTTCCCCTGAAAGTAACGAAAAATCTCCAGAATAATAAAATATTATTAAGTGGTTATTTTACAAAAGTCTAGTCCGTGGACATATTAAGTTCACTTAATTACTTGGTAAAATTATGAAGTGCCTGATATGTCCCTGTTAAACTAATGAAGCAAAGTTATGAGGAATAATAATGCCTTGTATCTACATATATCATTTTTACAGTGCTTTCACATAGATTATATGATTTCCTTATGTTTTAAAGGCTGAGATAAAGCTTAAAAACAAAACCAGTAATTATTCTTACAATTTTAGACAGTCGGTTTGCTGATCCACTTCATTGTTTTATTTTATAAAAATATACTCTGTGCTTCTAAATGAGTAATAAGTCATTCAAACTATGATATCACCAGCGTTTCAGCAGGACATGCATTTCGCCAAACCCGTTGTAACATGATCAAAACTCTGTTGTATATAAATGGGCTTGAATGAAATGTTGGGATTGTCCCTCAAATTGATGGAAAACGAAAACAGTTTTTTTTCTTTTTTTCTTTTTTTTTTTTTTGAGACGGGGTCTCGCTTTGTCGCCCAAGCTGGAATGCAGTGGTGAGATCTCGGCTTACTGCAGCCTCTGTCTCCTGGGTTCAAGTGATTCTCCTCCCTCAGCCTCCCGAGTAGCTGGGATTACAGGTTCACACCACCACGCCCAGTTATTTTTCTGTATTTTTATAGAGACCAGGTTTCACCATGCTGGCCAGGCTATCTTGAACTCCTGACCTTGTGATCCTCCTGCCTTGGCCTCCCAAAGTGCTGGGATTACAGGTGTGAGCCACTGTGCCCAGCCTACCACTTTTGTTTTCTAAAGAAACCTTGACAGGGTCCAATTAAAACCTGTATGTTTTTCCTCAGTCTCCCTCAAGACCCCCCGATGATCCTGCTGTCTCAGGAGGGCTCTGCAATGGCCGCTTTGCTCTGTTCTGAGAGGGTCCTCCCTTGTGATGCCAGGCATCCGTGGGGCCCTGAAGGCCATTGCCCCTGATACCATGAGTCTGAGGTTCAGCAGAGAGTGCTGCCTCCTTCCATCGCCCACCTTTGCCAAGGTAAGCATAGATATAAAAAACAGAAGGCCAGCATTCTTCTCCTCTGGTAAGGGCAAAAACACGTTAATGGCATCAATGAATTGAGCACAATAAACGTCTAATCTACATTTAATTTTTAAACTGGACTTTTTCACATTTGCTTATGAGAAAGGAACAAGCTAAGATTCAGTAAACACATTTTACATAATGTGGCCAATCAGTGCCTCGTGCTCTCTTGCCACTTGAGGATATAGCTGGCGGCTACGTCAACTTTAAAACCGAGCCCTCTGTTCTCCCTGTTGGGGCTGCAACCTGTGCTACTGTTTAGTATAGTTACAGCTTCTAGAAGAACCTGACTCCTCAGCAGCCTTGCCTTGAGGTTAGAACTAAAAGTGGAAGATAAATAGGTTTCCGATAAGCAAGTGAACGTGCCTGAGTCCATGAGCTCTAATGCAACCTCCTTCGAGCACTGCTTCCCAGTCAGGCTATGCCAACTTTTAGTTTATTTACAATATTAAGAGGTTTTAATATGCACTTTACAAACTCACGTTATAGGAAGAACACATTTAAGGTACTAATAGCTTTTTAAGATTTATTTATCCACCTGCATACCTGTCTATGCTGCAGCAGAGAGTGCATAGTGATTTTCTTGTGTATACTCGGTGATCCCTGTGAAGACGCTAGAATGAGATCCCATCTCCTTTTCGGGTGTGGCGGAGTGGGGCTTAGCGAGCTGAGTCATAGGGTTTGAGTTGCATGCACAGCAAATCATGGAACATGGTTTTGAACGTCCAGATGCCTGGAACCAGCGCTCATGGCAGGAGTAAGGAGTGATGTGGATGGCTCTCCGGTGAAAGACGATGTGAAAATTTTAAAAGTTGGTGTCAGAGGCTCCAGACTCCTACATGAGCACGTCCAGCCTCCCCCTGGCACGATGGGTGTAGCAATGCCTTGGGTCATCAGCAGACAGTAAACTTCTGTCCAGGCATCCCATTTAGCAAGCAATAAGGCTTGTAAATTGAAGGTAACATATTGCAGTGGAGAGATTGAGTGTTTTAGATTCGGCAAAACCTGGGTTCAAACCTTGACTCCAGGACACACTGGTTGGAACAAGCGTGACTTCGTGAATAAACTAAGGGTTGTGCTGAGAATAGATGAGATGACATACATCGTAGTCCTGGCCTGGTGTCTGACACCTAATAGACCACCAGGAAATTATAGGTATTAATAGAGAGAAAAATATTGTCATCTTACATGGCTTATATTAAAAGACAAGATTTCAGGAAGATGGTGGGCTCCTGCCTTAAGGTTCGGAAAAGCAGAAACTGTGCCCCGGCTTCCCCGAGTCCCACCTGTGCTACCCGGGAGCCACTTTGGATACTTTAGCTATTTGGCGATTACAACACAGAAGTGTTTAAATTTACCAATTATAAATATTCAGTCCAACACTTTTAGGAGGAAAGGTTTTGTACGGTAACCACTATGAAGTTGATGTTTTTAAATTTACCGATTATGAAAATTCAGTCTAACACTTTTAGAAGAAAAGTTTTTCTGTGGTAACCCCTATGGATTTAACTCTAGCATTTATTTTTTTTTAACTTTTAAGTTCAGGAGCAGGTGTGCAGGTTTGCTACATAGGTAAACTCGTGTCATGGGGGTTTGTTGTACAGATATTTCATCACCCAGGCACAAAGTCTAGCAGCTTAGTTATTTTTCCTGCTCCTCTCCCTCCTGTCACCCTCCGCCCTCAGAAAGGCCTCAGTGTCCTTTGTTCCCCTCTGTGTGTCCGTGTATCATCGTTCGAGTCCCACTTATACATGAGAACATGCAGTATTTGGTTCTCTGTTCCTGCATTAGTTTTCTAAGGATTATGGCCTCCAGCTCCATGCATGTTTCTGTAAAGAACTTGAACTCATTCTTTTTTATGGCTGCGTAGTATTCCATGGTGTATCTGTACCACATTTCCTTTATCCAGCCTTCCATCGATGGGCATTTAGGTTGATTCTGTGTCTTTGCTATGTGAATAGTGCAGTAGTGAACAGACCCTAGAATCTATTCTTTAGGCATTCAGTCAATGCCTCATTAATTTTAGGTGTCACCACAGGTTAGTTTTAAGTTTCCTAGCTATTGAGTTAATAAATCTTCATCATCTAGGTATGATGTAGGTAAAGTAGCTCACCCAACAGATGGTGAGAGGGTTTCAAACCCTGAGACTAAGAAACCTATGAGTTAGGAAGGTTTCTTTTTCCTCCCCCGTTTTGTTAGGCATCAGCTCTCCCAGTGCAAACGGGAATGGAGAGCAGGGATGTAAACCTCAGGTGGAAGAGTCACCAAACTTCAAAACGCCCACTGAGCCCGTTAGGAAGACAAAACATTCACAGCCGACCAAGGCTCCAGAGCCAGCCCCTCAGGCAGCACCACCTGACATCTGACCCAGAGGCCCTCTCCCATCTCTTCTGCCCTTGCCATCCCATCTGGCCCTGTCCCTCCTGGCAAAATTCCACCAGCACCCTCCTCAGCACACTTCTCAGCACCTCTAAGATGCTGTACCCGGGGGTTCCTCCGTGTCCCTTCTTCTGCAGTGCCCCTGCTCCGCCCCCATTCCCCACACCTTTGTTCTCCCTTCAGCCACCCAGACACCAGCTGCTGGTGAGCCCCCATGCACTCTCATGGAAACCACTCAGAGTCTTCCTTTCGTCTCTCCACACCAGGCTCCAATCAGTCGGCTTGCGGGAATACAGACTCAATATAAACTGAACTCACTAGCGTAACAGTTGAGTTTCTAATTTCCAAATCCAATTGATACTTTAAAATTAAGTTTGATGGGCTTCCAAACCACACCTGACACCATCAATCCCTTAGTAAATATTTTCCTCTTCCTCACTTTCCAGCCCCTGCCTTCCTCCTCTCCCCGCATCAGCCCCTGCACCCCACATGAGCCCGCCAGTGATTCTCATCCAGCCTCAAGTCTAAACGACCGCCTACGTGTGTGAAGACGGACTCCAGCCTAGCATGCCCAGCTCTGACTGCTTGGGCAAAGCCCCCCAGGTGGTGACTGTTTCCCCACATCTTAAGGCTGATATTCCTGAGACATCTCAAACGCAGCACCTGAGCCTGGCCATCCCCTTCCTTCTGAAGGCTGCGTTCTTCTTGCATTCTTCGTTTTTGTTTGTTTTTTCAGACAGGGTTTTGTTCATAGTTGCAGGCTCCTTCCCCCGGTCACAAGCCATCTGCCCACCTCAGCTTCCTGAGCAGCTGGGTCTATAGGTGCACACCACCACATCTGGCTAATTTTTTAAATCTTTAGTACAGACAGAGTCTCACTATGTTTCCTAGGCTGGTCTTGAACACCTGGCCTCAAGCAATCCTCCCACCTCAGCCTCCCAAAGTGCTAGGATTACAGGCATGAGCCACGATGCCGGCCCCTCTTGTATTTGTTAGCTCACTGGCATCAGTATTGCTACCGTTATAAAAGCCGGGCTCACAGGAGTGCCTATGCCCCTTGTTCAGTAGATGGCTGTGTGCTTCTGAAATCAATTTCTAAACATCTCCACCTTGACCCCTCACCAGCCCTGATTCACATCCATCATCCCTGGTTTGGACTCCTCCAAGGAACTCCTAACTGAGATAGCTTGTATGGTAATCTACATTAGTCTTAACTTATCCAGGCCACCCCTCAGCTTAAACTCCTCCATGCCTTCCCATCACTGATGGAATTGGATTTGTTAACATGTCCAAGGGCTGTGAGTATCAGGCCACACTCTGCTGCAGCTTGACACCACGCACGGGACTCAGCTACTCGGGACGCCTCTGAAGACATGTGATTGCCAGGCCCCTGCACCTGTTTCCTGTCCTCTGCACAGGATGACATTGTTCCATTCACCCTGCCATGAACCACGTCATCGTCACTCATCTCCAGTGGCCCTCACCATCTCTGCGTCTGGCCCTGCCCCTTTCCCAGACTGAGTTTAGGGATCAGAGTAACTGGTCCGGCACCTACAGTAGTCTCCCCTTGTGTCTGGTTCCTTTCTGAGATTTCAGCTACTCACAGTCAACCCCAGTTCAAGAATAACAAATGGAAAATTCCAGAAATAAACAGTCCATAAGTTTTGAATTGCACTCCATTCTGAGGAGCATGCTAAAGTCTTGCACCTTCTCTTTCTCTCCTGCTCCTGAGAAATCGTTCCCTTGCCCCGCGTGTGCACGCTCTGAGGGCTGCCCAGGCAATAGTCCCTAGCAGCGTCCAGGTGATCAAATCGATGGTCACAATGTCACAGCACTTGTGTTCAAATCATCCTTATTTGACTTTATAATGGCCCCACAGCACAAGATTGGTGATGCTGGCATATTATTATAGTTGTGCCATTTATTTATTTATTTGTTTGTTTGTTTGTTTTTGAGATGGAATCTTGCTCTGTCACCCAGGCTGAAGTGCAATGGTGCGATCTTGGCTCACTGCAACCTTCGCCTCGCCTCCTGGGTTTAAGTGATTCTCCTGCCTCAGCCTCCTGAGTCTCTGAGATTACAGATGCGTGCCACCACGCCTGGCTAATTTTTGTACTTTTAAAATAGAGATGGCATTTCACCATGTTAGTCAGGCTGGTCTTGAACTCCTGCCCTCGTGATCCACCCACCTTTGCCTCCCAAAGTGCTGGTGTGAGGCACCTCACCAGGCCACTATTTTTATTTTTAATTTTTATTTATTTATTTGTTTGAGATGGAGTTTCACTCTGTCACCCAGGCTGGGGTCTGGTAGTGTGATCTCGGCTCACTGCAACCTCTGCCTCCTGGGTTCAAGTGATTCTCTGCCTCAGCCTCCCGAGTAGCTGGGATTACAGGCACCTGACACCAGGTCCAGCTAATGTTTTGTATTTTTAGTAGAGACTGGGTTTCACAATGCTGGGCAGGGTGGTCTCAAACTCCTGATCTCAGGTGATCCACCCACCTCGGCCTCCCAAAGTGCTGGGATTGCAAGCATGAGCCACCGCACCCGGCCTATAGTTGTGCTATTTTCTGCTTTCTTATTAGTTACTGTTGTGAATCTTTTACTGTGCCTAATTTATAAACTAAACTTTATCCTAGGTATGTAATGTAGTGCAAACAGTGCAGATAGGGTGTGGTACTATCAGAGATTTGATGCATCCACTGGGGGTCTTGGAGCATATCCCCCATGAACAAGAGGGCTGATGTGTTTCAAATGTCGTGTTGTGCTTCCTGTCGTATTTTACTGGCTATTGTTCAATGCTGGACTAAAAGCTTCTTCAGGTGTGGAATGAATCGAACGTTTATCTTTGACCCTGATGTCTGTGAGGCAAGCCACATGCTCCGGACTTCAACATCCTGAAAGTGCTCTCACGGTGTGGACGTGGGGAGTGGGGAGTAGTTCCCTCCCCAGCTGTTTTTCTTCTGAGTTAGCTGCAGGTACTTACTGACCGACTGCAGATTCCGCTTCCATCCTCCCGTCCTGCTCAAGAGAGGAGTCCCATATTCATAAAAGCAGGGTCTCTTCTCAAGTGTTTTACAGCACCACAGAAAAATCTTTATGTTTTTTAAGCCACGGTGTTTTAGGCACTGAGTTTTTACTAAGAGACTCTAAAGCTGGTCAAGTTTTAACTTCTTCCTTTTAACATCTTCAAAGAGAGATTTCTACCAGTTGTCTTGGCACAGACTCAAAGTTTTTACTTTCATTTTACTTACTTCGAGAGTGTAAAGAGGTGCTTAATATAGCATTTTCTTCTCTCCTAAACTTTTACATCCTGAATGACAGTTTTCCTCAGAGCCAGCCTTGAAATTTCTCAGTGTCTTTTCCCATTCTTTCTTCTTCCCTCCATCTCTCTCTTCCTCCCTCCTTCTTTTCTTCCTCCCTTCTTCCCCCCTTCCTTTCTTTGTCCTTCCTTCCTCCCTCCCTCCCTTCCCTCCCTCCCACCTTGCCTTGCCTTCCTCCCTTCCCCTTCCCCTTCCCTTCCCTTCCTTTTCACTCCCTTCCTCCTTCCCTTCTTTCCTTCCCCCCACTTTCTTCTTTAAGAGCATACCCTTCACATCAAAAGACTAGCTGTATATTTTGAATCTTTGTAGAAAAAATAGGACCCAAAGTGTTGAGCCATCAGGATAATAAGGTAGAGAATTTAAGGTGTAAGAAGGAGTAGATGATGCTTTTAGGTTAGAGAACAAAATAAATTGCTATCATAATCTATGCTGTAATTTCTAAGAAAAATTGTTATTGTCTCAAAACTGATAGCCGCTGGACTCGGTTGGAAAGAGACCAGCAGAGCCAGGATGAAGACAGACTGTGCTCTGACCCTAGCCTTCAAACTGGACTTTTAATACTGACTCACTTCTTCCAGGTCACGTCACCTACTGCAGTAGATGGAAAATTAGAATCTACGTGGAAATTTCTCACTAATATTAGTAATGATTGTCTTTGCTTCATTTTAAAATATCTCAAGAAATTAAGATGAAACATATATTGCCCACACATGTGGAGACAGGCCGTTATTTTTTAGTGCTTTTTCATCTTGTTGAAGGTATAGAATAAGCAGGTTGTGGAGCAAGTTCGCCTTAGAGCGCCTCATGGTGTCCTGCATTTACGTGGTTTCCACAGCCACCTTCCCCAAGACACATTAGTGCCAGGCGCCACGGCTTCCTCTCCCTCCATTCGAGGCATCTGAGCTTCTTGAGGCTGACTCTAAGATAACCTGTCCCACCCAGCGTAAAGGGAGGTGGAAGATGGCAGACTGCAAAGAGAGGCGAGGTGAGAGAGGAAAAGCGCTTTTTAGGTGGAGACTGGGATGTGAATTTGGATGTGATCGCTATGTTGACAATATGGTGGTTGGGTCTGGGCATAGAGAGTGGAGATGGGATGAGGAAGCTGTGCTCCAGATGAGAGACAGGGCTCCAGGAACCCACACAGGCGGAGTTTTGGAGATGGGGACCTGGGCTGGCAGCCTCATTCGAGAGCAGCTTGCCTGCAGCCTAATAATGCACTCTGGGGAACTTCTGTTCCTTCTTCTGCAAATGAGGATAACAGTGTGTTCTCAGCAGAGCACTCGCAATGCCGGAATGAAACGGCCCTGGAGAGAGCCTGTGTGGCCTGACAGGTAGTGTGTCACTGAGGCAGATGTGATCGAATCCTCCTCCTGTGGTTGTGGCAGAATTTGAGTAAGGGAACAGAGACTTGGTAAACCCAGCTCTGCATACGGTTCTGAGAAGAGTGAGGTTGCTCTCAGAGTTGAAAGAATGAAGTGGCCACATGACCAAGGTGCCTGTGGGCAAGTCAGTGCCCACTGCTTTGCTCCTTTGTGCCTCACGCAACCGTCGATCATCTCTGCGCAGTGCCTAACATGGTGCACCTACGCAGTGGGTGTTCGCTGGCCCTGGGAGTGCCTTCCCACTTGGTGTTTAGATCTGCAGCACTAGTCACTGCATTCATTATTCTTTTCCACTGTTTCTTTAAAGACACTTTCCCCTCACAGTCCCTTATTGCTTATCAGAATCTCCAGATAAGTTTACATGATTTTTACCTGTAGAATTTGCTCTGCTGAAGAACATAATTGAGAAACCGAGTGAGGGAAAAAAGAGCAAAAGAAAGGAAGGAAGGAAGAAATAAGGACGGACGGAAGGGAAGGGGAAGGGAGACTAAACCTGCATAGAACAAAACTAAGAGAGATGTTGTCCATGGGATTTTCCCTCTTGGGGACAACCGCCTCCATATCATACAATATCATGGAATGAGAGCAAGACATATAACAGCCTGATTGGAATCTTACTGGACCAAGGAGGAGGCAGGGTTCCTTACAGGACTGTGACTTCACAACAAGCATACAGCATTTTGTTACTGAGCAACCTACACGCCACATAAGAAGAATTCCAAATAAAATAATCTGGGTACATCAAAGACAGTATCTGCCTTTTGGATCCTCGCACTGTGCACTAACTTACTAAAAGCATTAAAAATCCCACAGTGGAGAAACCTGTTCACGTTGTTTACCCCAAGCTTCCAACCTTATCTGACTCTAGGGTGTTTTCTGTGGGATCTCTGCTCATGCCTCCTGCTCTGAAGAATACAGAAAAGGGAACCACGCCCTGCAGATAGCCGTATTCTCTAATTCCCCGTGTCCCCAAGCCCTGGGCACCTTTCGGTGGTTTCACCTAGGATCTAAAGGGAACAACTATTACAATCAAGTCAGATGTCCCCTGTCCCCAAACCACAGGCCGCTACCAATCCATGGCCTGCTAGGAACCCAGCCTCCCAGCAGGAGGTGAGCAACCAGTTAGTGACATCACAGCCCGAAATCTGCCTCCCATCAGATCAGTGGTGGCATTAGATTCTCATAGGAGCTGGAACGCTACTGTGAACTGCGCACACGAGGGGTCTGGGCTGTGCCTTTTATATGAGAATCTAACGCCTGATGGAACACTTTCATCCCGAGTCCATCCCTCCCCACCCCTTCACTGTCCATGGAAAAATTATCTTCCAAGAAACTGATCCTTGGTGTCAAAAATGTTGGGGAGCGCCGCTTTATGCCATTAGTCAAGAGGTCATTGCTAGATATCTCTGCCAGTCTCCTTGCTATCCAGACAGGTTATGCAGGCATCAGGGGAATGGAACTGGCAAGCCCCGGAGGATGAGAGGTGTGATCCTGCATCCTGCTTAAATTAGAGGTGCGGGCTCTCCTCAGGCGGCCTCTCGCCAGCCTCCTCCAATAGCATTCTCTATCTGGCTCTTACAGCTACAGATTCAGCTGCAGTTTAAAGTCTGGGGTGTCTGCAGCTCTTTCTTGAGCAGGAAAGTGAAAGACAAAGTGTATTAAAATTCAAAATTGGAAATCCTGGTAACCAGGAGACACGGTACCAGATGGACCTGTGTCTTTAAGTGACAGTGATCTGCCGTCTGCTGCGGGGCTCCCAGGTGGACAGGCTGCTTGCTATGTGCCCCAGCTGTCCTAGTCTGGGACGCAGACACCCTGCCTTCCTGTGCCTTTGGCTGCCATTTCAGCTCTCGTGTGCAGGTTGGCAGCTTGTCGCACGCTGTCAGCCTCTGAGCCACCCACCCGCCCCCCATCCTGCGGGTGCAGAGGACTCAGGCTCCTTTGGAGTCACTTGTGGGGCTGCGAGCTGAAGGCTCAGTGGCGCCTGAACAGACACTCAGCTGTGGGTTCTCGTGCCTCATTTACCCTTGGAATTATGCAAGGACAAACCACGCTTGGGACATAGCCGAATGGCGTCTGATGGAGGGAATGGTCAGTCCTGGAGGCTGGCCTGAGTGCTAACTCCAACAGAACGCCTCTGCCCAGGGGCTCGGAGCCCACATCCCCAGCAGGCAGCGTGCCCGCTGTGTGCTCGCACCCTCTCAGCCATGCATAGTGGCATATTTGTGGATGCATCCGGAGTCCGATGCAGACTTGCAGGCATCCAGGCTGAGAAGGCTGATTGTGCTGGTCATTATCATTAGATGTAGGTGTACACGGGGAGCATGATTTGGTCATGGAGTGCTAGTCTCCAAATGCCTCTGTCTGAGAGATTTGCAAGGCACTGGGTCTTTTCAAGCCTGCTAGCAGCTGGAGTTCAGCTGCGGCTTTGCATGGCTTTTGAATGCTAAAAACTGCCTCAGCCCAATTGTCACCCAGTCTTACTGCTGAAAAGTGCCATCATGAGGCAACTGCTCAGCCAAAAGATGATTTTAGATGAGAAGTAACAAATACTCCAGACCCCTTTCCTTTCTGCTCTATGGAACAAATGGACAGAAAGCCTTATATTTAGTGTTGGTGGCTGTGGAGGATGTTCAAGGTCACACCAGGCACTGCCTAGAGTTTTGCTGCAGAAGCACCAAAGGAAATGCATTGTAAAGTGGTTGCATATCTAAGGTGGCCCCTATTTAAGTCGGGTGTCCGCTCATTGATTAATCTAGGAAAATTGCAGGAAGAAAATTAAGAGAAAGCATGGAAACAATAGGAAAATGTTTACTGTGTGGATGCACTTGTTAATTCTGAAGTTATTTTTTATTCATGAATCTCAGCAATAGCTCCCGAACAAGCTGGCCCTCCCTTGGACACAGGGGACAGTGTTTTGGCATTTTAGGGTGCATCTTTTTGCTCATTGAGATCTAGGGGTTGTATCTGTCTCCAGGTGCGGGCTGAAAAGCTGACAGCAGCGCTGGGCACAGGGAGGGAGGCAGGACCTCTGCCCACGCTCCCTCACCTCAGGCTGGATGGTGGCCACCACCCACATGCACTCCTGGTGTCCCAAGGGTCTCTGCCCACCCACTGTCTCCTGGCCTTTGTGTGGTCTCCATGAGACAACAGTCATTTCATTGTGATGCCAACAAATCCATATACCTGTTTTCTTCATTTTCAAAAGAAAAAGATGCATTTATAACTAAGTCAAATGACATTAATATTTTGTAACCATTATTTGAAAAAAGGTGAAACTCCATCCTGATGTGCTTGGCTTGCGTTACAGATGTACGTGCTTCTGCCCGCTGGCTCAATGGCCGTTAGAATCAGTCTTGGGCACTGCACAGTCTTAGACAATGGGACTAATAATTCCCTATGTTAAGATGGGAAAATGCACTCCCAGCGTTCCGGATTGTCAGCACTGGCCTGAGATGGGGTGGAGCACTGCAGTGTCCTCACTCTCTGAACAGAGAGGAGAGACGTCCTCTGAACATTACATCATTTTTTGAAATAATCATTTTATAAAATGCTTGCATGGGCATTTTCTGCCTATTGGACCCTTTCTAAATTGCTTTCAGTTTTAAGCCAAATTAATTTATGTAATTAACGTATATTTATCAAAGCATTATATTAAGCTCTACACATTTATAAAAAACTACTTAATTTTTTTTTTAAGTCTGACATAAGCCACCATTACAGGTATCATTTTCTGATAATGTGTTTGTGCATGTATCTTTGTATGTGTGTGTGCCTGTCTGTGTGTGTGTCTTTGTGTATATGTGTCTGTGTGAATGTCTTTGTGTATCTGTGTGTCTGTGTGTGTCTTTGTGTATGTCTTTGTGCCTGTATGTGTCTGTGTGTGTCTTTGCGTGTGTATCTTTGTGTGTGTGTCTGTGTGTGTGTATCTGTGTGTGTCTTTGTGTGTGTGTGTCTTTGCATGTGTGTGTGTGTCTTTGTGTGTGTATGTGTCTTTGCATGTGTGTGTGTGTCTGTGTATGTGTGTCTGTGTGTGTGTGTGTGTGTCTTTGTGTGTATGTGTGTGTATTTTTTTCCAGTGGACACTGAAAGGCGTCTTTCCCTTCTTTCCCACATCGTCTTCTACCCTTTTTATTTTAGAAAGTGCTCTCCTCCTTACTTCCCGGTTTAAATCTGGCCTTGTGGACACCCTTTTTATCCCACTAGGATATCATGGTGTTGCAAGTTTAGATAGACCAGGAAGGAAGACATGAAGACAGGACTATTTTTATAGTACGTCTTTTATCTGTAGTGCCACGTGGGTCTCTGTCTCAGATGCAGACAGGCTAGACCACTGAACAGGGTGTTCTGGAACCACCGGAGGAAATACATTGCTGATTCCACTCTACAAATTCCGCAGCACTCCTGTGCCCCATACGGCCATGGGGGCATCTCCTTTGCTTTCTCTAGAATCATCTCCCCATAGCCATTTGCTCAGATCATACCCGGACGATGAGGCCACACCATCAGAGCCGCGTGCATGGCAGTTACATGAAGTGTCTGGACAGGAGTTTCCTAAGGGACGGGCTCCTTCTGTCCCACAGCGCTGAAAAGCAGCTCAGCTTTTCAGGGCTCCTTGTAAGGCTCTTGCCCTCGTAACAGGTGTGTGTATAGTTTTGTGCATGCATGCACACACACAAACACACATGCTTTTCAATAAAGCAAATATTAAGATAGTCTTCATGATCAGAGATATTTTTACAAGTAAAACTACATTTTATATTCAGTCCATTTTATTTTTTTCCAGAGAAGATGTATAAGAATAATGATATAATTAAAGGTATAATTCACTGCAGTATTCTTTGAGGTTTGCAGGGCAAGAGAAGGGTGGTGAGGTATGGAAGTTGTGAACGTGATTTTACATTGTGAGAGGCGCAAAAAGATGCTAGCTAGCCTGCGACAGTCTATTAAAAATAATGTGTACGGTGTGTTGTCAGTGTTCTAGCTCCTTCAGTCCTTGACAAACAATTCCATGAAATGTAAGTGTATTTACCCAGGGCACGTCGATGACCACACAGCCGGACTTCCGTGGTTCACCGGAACCAGGGACTGGAAGTTGCAAAGGAGCTTTCCTTTCGGATCCAGCACCTAAAGTGTCCACAGGTTCCCATGCTAGCCCATAAGGTTTTACTTTCCACTTCACTCACAGCTCAGAGAAACCACAATATCAGAGACTCAGGGGCAAGGATTGTTCACAGACTATGGATTTGATTATAAAAGGAACAATAAGTTAATGTGAGCAATCCCATTTATGTCTAGTCTTCCAGCACACAATGTGGAGGAATTCAACCTATGAGCCACGCAGATGGCCCAGCCCACCATGTGGAAAGGTGAGATGAGGACACTGCCTGGTGACCGCCATCAGCAGCTTCTGCAGTCCAGGCGTGGGAGTGGCTGGGGAGCCATGATTGTGAGTGGCCTTGTCCTGGGAGGCTGAGGGCAGAGCAGGAGGGAGTAGGACTAAGCCTCTCCCACCCCTACCTGACGCCCCACCTCCCAGGTGCAGGTCCAACCAACCCACATTGGTTTTTCTGTTTTTAGGGTTCTTTAAACCATAACTCAAACTTTTATTTTCGATTCTAGGGCGTACATGTGCAGGTTTGTTAACAGGGAATATTGTGTGACGCTGAAGCTTGGGGAATGGTTGATCCAGGTACTGGGCATAGTATCCAATAGTTTTTCAACCCTTCCCCCCTCCACCCTCCCTCCCCCTCTAACAGTCCCTGGCGTCTGCTGCTCCCGTCTATGTCGATGGGTACCCGGTGTTCAGCTTCCACTTACACGTGAGAACACACGATATTTGGTTTTCTGTTCCTGTGTTAGTTCACTTAGGATAATGGCCTCCAGCTGATCTGTGTTGCTGCAAAGGACACAATTTTGTTCTTTGATGGCTGCATAGTATTCCATAGCAACATGCATTTTAAATCAGACCAAGTTTGTGTAGGGTGCACTCCTCTTTCCTCTGGCCGTGCCCATCTCCTGGGCACAAATGCTCCCCCTGCCTCAGGCTTCTTTCCACTCTAATACCAGGGCTCCCAAATGACCCACCTCTGCCCCCAACATCATTCTTAGCAC
Source organism: Cacajao melanocephalus (assembly GCA_963573385.1). NCBI lineage: Eukaryota > Metazoa > Chordata > Mammalia > Primates > Pitheciidae > Cacajao > Cacajao melanocephalus. The sequence continues at coordinate 126,950 of CAUYLG010029101.1, forward strand.
CTAACACAGACATCAGGAGAAGGACAATCTCTTCAACAAAGGCTCAGTGGTACGTGAGTAAGTGGGGCTTCTACCCCCTGAGAGGACTTGAGAGTCATCAACGTTGGCTTCCAGGGGAATCCCTGACCAATAGAATTGCAGGAAGTGTGGCGATATGGGGTGAAGGGGAGCTGTGTAGATGGAGTGACCGATCACCTCGGCGCCGGGGACAGCCTCCTCCATCAGCTCCTGTTTTTCTAAGACATTCCTCTCTTTGTTTTTAAACTTCAGAATCTACAACTTTTTTTAAAAAGTTATCATAGTCGGATGCAGTGACTCACACCTGTAATCCTAGCACTTTGGGAGGCAGAGGCGGGTGGATCACCTGAGGTCAGGAGTTCGAGACCAACCTGGCTAACATGGCAAAACCCTGTCTCTACTAAAAATTCAAAAATTAGCCAAGTGTGGTGACGCATGACTGGAATCCCAGCTACTCGAGAGGCTGAGGCAGGAGAATCACTTGAACCCAGGAGGCAGAGGTTGCAGTGGGCTGAGATCATACCACCACATCACAGCCTGGGTGACAGAGCAAGACTGTCTCAAAAAAAAAAAGTGATCAGAGTTTGAGTTTTGGGTTCTCTTGTTTATATACATCAGCTTGCAAGGCAGTGGGAAAGGAATCTCTAACCCTTGAAGGGTGGTGGGTTTTGTTAAAATTTACTGCACACAAGTGTCCCTCTGAACAGTTAGTATGCATGGATGTTGGGCTGCCTCTCCAAATGGGAGCATATACACAAAGCCCAGGGAGTAGTCAGTGCTCACGCCTGGTGAGTCAGTCCTGTGCAGAGATCCTGGTGGTGCTCGAGTGACAAAGAAATAAGTCACCAGTGTTTGAGCAAAAGTTCTATCAAAGTATCTGTGAAGTTAAGAATATGCATAGGACATGTGGCATGTTGAAATGATGGGAAAATTAGCATTAAAAGATGGCAAGAGGAAGAGCGCTATGAGAATAAATGTCCACTGCATCGGTGAACGTTTGGAAAGGTCACTGCTCTGGTTCTCTGGAGCAGATGATTGTGAATCATGATGTAGGATGCAAGCTGAGTCCAGGAAAGGATTCACCCGCATTCTGAAGCAAGGCACACACAAGCAACAGAGAGGAACAACAGCGTGTTATTTTGTGTCATGTGAGAGAAAGCATAAGCTTGATATGAATTTGATCTTTTGAGAAAAGGTAGAAGAAAGTCATTATTTTTAAAGGGATGCTAGTATTTTCTTATATTGACTAAAAAGAAAACATTAAATTTTCCTGTGTGGGGGAAGGAGAATTTTAAAACAGCAGATGAGGACATGCTTGGGTTTTTAATTTTCATTTTTTAAATTTCCAAAGTTCATTGACTGGGTCAGTTTCCCTGCATAGAAGTTTCTCAATGTTTAAAGTTTCTCTGTGACCCTAAAAGGAGGCTCCTGGACTGAGATTTTCCTCCAGCTCGCCAGCATTTGGCTAAGTATTGTTCCTCATTCTAGCACTCAACTTCCTCTACAACTTACTCATCTGTCCTGGTCCCATGACTTGGGGCTACTTGTAAAATCCAAACATGTCCTCAAAGAGTGAGCATTCATGATACACCAGAAACTATTATTAGCTCTGGTAGACTTTTCCAAAATAGATTTAGGAGGCTATCTCTTCTCCTGATGTTAGGGGTTTAATTAGTGCACTTCTTCTGATGGGAAGCTTAGCTCTATCAACAGTAAGAAAAAGAGTACTCCAGCAGAACCCAGGCCCAGACTTCTGAAACATATCTCACAGGATAATGCAATGCGTACATATATACAGATGGAAAAAGGGACTGTGCTCTCTGTATTGGTTTAAACAGGTGGAGACAGGGCGTCCTAAATGTCTTATGAAACCTGTTATAGTCACAGGACCTCCTAAGCAGCCTTAAAATGGTAATATACATTTAAATTTATTGACATAAAAAATCTATGTTTATTAGTGGAAAGGCAGATTATAAAGGGCTTATCTGTGGGATCCCACTTATACACAACCATGTATTTTCATGTGTATGCACGTCTGTGTGTACATGAATTTTACAGATGGAATGAATAAAAGGATATCAATTTAATTTTAACAAAGCAGTAGTTATCTCTTTGTGGATGAAATGTCCACTGATTTTCATACCATCCATACACTTCTCTGCAGGATTTGAATATCTTACAAGAGCATGCATAATGTTTACAAACAAAACAAGTGGTATTGGAATTAATATGCAGCTTTCTGAAACATTTTTAAAGATAGCAAAATTTCTATGATTATATAATTTTGGTTAATTTTTTTAAATGTATTTGATAATTTCAATGTGCAATTGCCTAATTTTGAACAATCAAAAATATTCAAAGACATTGATCCAGGCTGGGCACAGTGGTTCACACCTATAATCCCAACACTTTGGGAGGCCGAGGCAGGTGGATCACCTGAGGTCAGGAGTTTGAGACCAGCCTGGCCAACACCCCCCCCCATCTCTATTGAAAATAGAACAGTTAGCCAGGTTTGGTGGAAGGTGCCTGTAATCCCAGCTCCTGTGAAGGCTTACATACAAGAATCACTTGAACCGGGGAGGCAGAGGTTGTAGTGAGCCAGTATCATGCCACTGCACCCAGCCTGGGCAACAGAGTGACACTCTGTCTCAAAAAAATAAAATAAAAAAGAGACATTGATCCATTATCTTGCACTGAACTAAGCAAAAAGAGCAAATTTCTACAAAATAGAATAAATACATGGTTTAACAGCTTGTTTTTAAACAATTAAATTAAATTGCCTTTCAAAACATTCTTATTGGTTCCTGACTTTTAATGTGTATAAAATTTTAAATTCCCTATGGCACATTTTAAAAACATTTTATTTAATTGAAGTTGAGATGATTTTACATTTAACAGTAATGCTCATCAATGTATGTCAACAACTTTCTTGTTTTGAAAGGCTTTATAGGACTCTTTTAAATTAGGAATTTCAATCTGCGGATATACATGTGTTATGGCAGATGATTAAATACAAGAAAGAAATAAGCAACATATTTTATTTCTTCTGTGAGAAACCCCTTTCTATTTAGTTTTTGTGACATATCATGTTGTGCTTTATAATTTTTGATACATGATGCAAAAGTTTTGACTGATCCTGGCTCCCTAATCTGAAATGCCACTTTTAAAAATAGAACAAACAAAAATAAACCCACATACCTGATGAAATTAAAACACATTTTTCTTTTTCAAGAATATAAGTAACCTTAATAAAGAAAATATGTTTCTCTAAATGATAGTATTGTTTGACACAGCCATGGAAGAGTAAGCAGCACTTTCTAATTTTTCTGATCTACTCATTCTTCAGCCATAACATGAGGAACCGAAATGTCTCTTGTGGGCTGGGCATGGTGGCTCACTCCTGTAATCCCAGCACTTTGGGAGGCTGAGGCAGGCTTATCACCTGAGGTCAGGAGTTTGAAACCAGCCTGACCAACATGGAGAAACCCTGTCTCTACTAAAAATACAAAATTAGCCAAGCATGATGGCGCATGCCTGTAATCCCAGCTACTTGGGAGGCTGAGGCAGGAGAATCGCTTGAACCCGGAGGCAAACATTGCGGTGAGCTAAGATCACTCCATTGCACTCCAGTCTGGGCAAGAAGAACAAAACTCCATCTCGAAAAAAAAAAGAAAAAAAGAAAGAAAGGTCTCTTGTGCAGTCCAGATCTCTCCCAGGGCCTGGACATGCACATTTTTTTTTTAGATGGAGTCTTACTCTGTCACCCAAACTAGAGTGCAGTGGTATGATCTTCACTCACTCTAACCTCTGCCTCACAGGTTCAAGTGATTCTCCTGCTTCAGCCTCCTGAGTAGCTGGGATTATAGGCACCCACCACCATTCCTGGCTGATTTTTTTTTTAAAGGAGAAATAGGGTTTCACCATGTTGGCCAGGCTGATCTCGAACTCCTGACCTCAGATGATCCACCCACCTCTGCCTCCCAAAGTGCTGGGATTACAGATGTGAGCCACTGTGCCCGGCCTGGACATGCACATTCTTTTGTAACTTACCTGCACTCTTCACTCTGGCAGCTACAGTTTAAATAAAGAAGATGAAATTTCACGGCTGAATTTGGGTTTCTGGAGACCACGTCTCCCCTTCCAGTGGCTGGCGTTCCAGCAGTCAGGAGACGTGTAGGAGGAGGAGACTCCACGCACGTCTTCTGCAAGCTCTGTTGCAGGAAGTCCTCTGGGATTCATGCCTCTTGGTAGACCAGACGCTGGTCTCCGTGCCCTCATCCATATCCCTGCACCTAACACAGGGCCCTGTAATGATCTCCCTGCTAGAATCCAAGCCCCTTCATGAGAAGGAAGGTGACTGTTTTGCATGTGCTGTTGCTAGCGCAGTTCCTAGAAGACAGAATGGAGGGGTGAGTGGCCAGCGCAGGTAGCACGGTGCACCTTCACTGCGGCCAAGGCGGGAAACCACGCCAGGCTTTCAGAGGCGGTCCTTCTTTTTAACGAGCCTCTTAAGCATGTGTGATAGATTGCTGATTTCTGTGAAGACAAGAAAATCTAAACAGTAAGAATAATATAGATTTACTAAAATTGAAGGTCTCATGATGAAAAATAAATAGAGAAAGAACATACGTTGATTTTAAACCAACAAAGAAATTGGGCTCTGCCAACTGGCTGGGACGTGTCCATGATTGACTTGCTCCCTCCTCTTGAGGGCGGGGGAAAGGAGAGAAATAATCTCTTATATCTACATCTCTCAGCAACTGCTACTCAGAGCTGAGAAATGTGTTTGCTTGTCAAGAAGATTTTCAGCCTTGGTTTGAAGAATTTAACAGTTTTCTGGATATCAGACCTGATCTTGTCGGTGAGGAGCGGAAGAATTTAAATTCCTCAGTCTTTGGTAACACATTAACTCTTTCAAACCACAGAGGCATCTGTATGCTGGAATCTACAGTTTCTGAAAGGTTTGCTAAGGGACAGAAAGAAGAAATTGGCCGCCCTGAGATGAACCATCTTCTCTCCTTTGCTCAATATTCTGTTTCCCAGCAGAGTCACAGATTGGAGGAAGATAAAAAGTGAGAGCTAACAAGGACCCAAGAGAAGACCAAGGTTAAAGGCTTGCCTGGTGTGCCTAGGTCCACAGAGCAGGGGGATAGAGTGAAAGAGAGCGCATTCCCCTTTTCTGGCCATCTGAGCACATTCTCTGGCCCTTTGGTCACTCAGTGATGATTGCGTGCTGTCACCACCACACAGCATGATTATGGCTTTTTCCACAGAGTACAGGACTCAGCTTCCTTTTCTGCTTATTTCTCTCCTCATCGTCCACCTTGCCTTTCTTCCTTTCTCTTGTGCATTCATTCATGCATGCATTTCTGTATTCTGTCAACAAACATATTTCAGAACATGTGTCATACTTTGGGACAGAATGATAAGGAGACAGGAAATGTCTTGCCCTGCTCAGGTAAGAAATTAGCAGCTTACACAGTGTGCTAGTCTGTTCTCATGCTGCGGATAAAGACATACCTGAAACTGGGTAATTTATAAAGGAAAGAGGTTTAATGGGCTCACAATCATAGTGGAAGGCAAAGGAGGAACAAAGGCATGTCTTGCGTGGCAGCAGGGAAGAGAGAGTGTGCAGGGGAAATCCCTTTATAAAGCCATCCGGTCTCATGAGACTCATTCACTATCATGAGAGCAGCACAAGAAAGACCCACCCCCATGATTCAATTACCCCCCACCAGGTCCCTCCCACGATGGGGGAATTATGAGAGCTACAATTCAAGATGAGATTTGGGTGGGGACACAGCCACACTGTATCACACAGCCAAACCATAACACACAATAATAATAACTTGATTATTAATTAGAATGAACTCACAAATTCTACACCAGTGAGGGAGTAGGGGGCTGGAAAGGTGCAGAGAAGGGAACTGAATTTGGTGTAGTGGATCGGAGTGAAACAAACAGAACCAAAGGCAGCCAGAATGGAATGTGTGGGGACTTGAAAGAAGAAGGCAGAGGTGCATGAGTTTCACCCGTTTAGGCAGCTACCTGTGATGAAGGGCAAGTGAGCTCGGAGGTGAGAGAGGCCCTCCTTTGCAGTATACGGTAAAGAGTTGAACTGTTAGCCACAGGCGAGGAAAGAGATGCTTCTTAGTTCCTTTGGGATATAACAGAATACCACAAACTGGGAAGCTTAAAAAACAACATTTATTTCTCACAGTTTTGGACTCTGGAAGTCCAAGATCAAAGTGCTGGCAAATCCGTTGTCTGTCTGGTGAATGCCCACTTCCTGACTTACAGGCAGCCTCTTCCTCACTGTGTCCTCACGGGGTGGAGGGAGAGAGCTCTGACCTCTCTTTCTCTTCTTACCAGGGTACTCGTTGCACGTGAAGGCTCCACCTTCACAACCTCATCATCTGATGCCTCTTCTCCAAGAACTGTCACACTGGGCTTAGGGCTGCAATGCAGGAATTTTGGGAGCACACACATTCTGTCAATATAAGATTTTCAGCAAGGGACATACATAGTCACATTTGGAATTTTCTAATGATAATGATCCAGCTTCTATCTGTAAAAGTGGATTTCCGGGAGCTGGATGGGAGGGGTGAGATCTCTTAGGAGATTTACAGTAGTAGGGACAAGGTTTGGAGGCATCTTGGTGGAGCGGTAGCAATGAGGAGAGAGAATCTGGTGGCAGAGAGATGTAAGAGACGATGAACCTGATGCGGAAGCCAGGAGGGAGGCGAGATTCCCAGGTGCGAGCGTGACAGCTGAAGCGAGGGGCTCATGAGGTACTGGGCGGGGTACACTAGACGGCAAATGGATTTTTGGGGAGAGGTGGTGAGTTTAGTCTTGGAGATGCTGTTTTGTTCATTCACGGTGGCACCACTATCAGGAGGCTTTCTGCTACTTGGAACAGGGGACTAGAAGAGGTGCCAATGGCTGGGGATCGAGTGGCAGTTTCTACAGAGAATCAATATTCTATTCCTCCATACGTAGGTGAACTCTGAGCTGTTAAGCTTAAAGAAATTATTCATGTGTGCTTTTATTTTTTTTCTCTTAAAGCATCTGTTGTACAATTAGGGCATTTGGTGTGTCCCTAAGCACCAGGGCATAGTGGAGAGTCAGGGAAAGGAGCTTGGGGAAGGAGGGTGCGCAACCTTAACGCAAACATTTGCCTTTCATGTGAGGGTGGACACCGCCTTTAGACAGGGATGTATTGGCCACTGAAACAGATCAGCACCAAGGGACCCTTGAGAAAGCAGGAAGTGTGTTCTGATGAAGAGACAAACAAAAAGTTAATCAGCTATTTATGCCCTTTTAAAATTAAGCATACCAAAGATAAGAATAAAAAGATTTTGCCTTTATGTCAGCTTCCCAAGAAGAGGTGTGCCATGCTGTTGGGTGTTTTTATGCTTTGGAGTTTACATTGGGTGACTATGAGGAAATTAACTGCTGTGGGATTAATCTCCACAAATAGCAATAACTTAAAAATAACAACATAAGAGATCAGCGTGCTTGGGAAGCACCAGGGGAAGTGACTTTGACCGTTTGAACTGAATTTGCTGTCCGTTTTTGCTCAGTTCACTGTTTTGTGAGATGCCTTGTTCTGTGTGTCCCTAATTTGCTAATGGTGGGAGAACTTGGGTTTGATGGCATATGACAGATAAGAATAAAGACGCTGACTATGGGTAGGAGGAGCAGCCTCTTGGTTTTGTGCCGGTATAGATCATGGCTTTACTCAACTGTGCTGTGATCTTCCCAAACTTTCAAAAGCATATTTAGAGTTAAGCACAACGTGGTAATGCTGGCATGCGAGCCACTGTCCTAAACATTCAGGAAGCGCCGGCTCCTGACGTGTGTCTTCCTCCCCCAAAAGAAGACAGTGTGCACAGGAGGAACAGAAGGAGAGAAGCATACCTCTCCTCCCTGTTGTGACACTTCTCACAACTTAGCAATTGTCAGTGAATATGAACAGAGACGACTCCAGTTAGGAAGAGGGGCTGGAGTTTTTAAGGACAGGACACGGGACTGCTTTCAAGGCTGAGTTACCAAGAAACCCGATGCATTTCCATCAGGCCATTGTGAGCATTTCTGATTCCATTGATGCCTTGAAAGACTTAATTTTTAAGTTCATATATTTCTGTAGACTTAGTCTCTTCACATGACACAGATTCTCTCTCTTTTTTTTTAACTTTACTAAGTTCTGGGATACATATACAGAACGTGCAGGTTTGTTACACAGGTATACATGTGCCATGGTGGTTTGCTGTACCTATCAACTCATCATCTAGGTTTTAAGCCCCACATGCATTAGGTATTTCTCTTAATGCTCTCCCCTGCCTTGCCCCACACCCCCAACAGGCCCTGGTGTGTGATGCTCCCCTCCCTGTGTCCATGAGTTCTCATTATTCAACTCCCACTTATGAGTGAGAACACGCGGTGTTTGGTTTTCTGTTCCTGTGTTAGTTTGCTAAGAATGATGGTTTCCAGCTTCATCCGTGTCCCTGAAAAGGACATGAATTCATTCTTTTTTTTTGGCTGCATAGTATTCCATGGTGTATATGTGCCACATTTTCTTTATCCAGTTTATCATTGATGGGGATTTAGGTTGGTTCCAAGTCTGATATTGTAGCTAGTGCTGCAATAAACATACATGTGCATGTGTCTTTATAGTAGAATGATTTCTTAAGAGACCCTTGAGCTCTGCCAAAAATGATGAACTCTTGGCCAAGCGCAGTGGCTCACACCTGTAATCCCAGCACTTTGGGAGGCCAAGGTGGGCAGATCATGAGGTCAGGAGATGGAGACCATCTTGACCAACATGGTGAAACCCCACTTCTACTAAAAACACAAAAATTAGCCAGGCGTGGTGGTGCTTACCTGTAATCCCAGCTACTCAGGAGGCTGAGGCAGGAGAATCACTTGAACCAGGGAGTCAGAGGTTGCAGTGAGCCGAGATTGTGCCACTGCACTCCAGCCTGGGCAACAGAGCGAGACTTCATCTAAAAAAAAAAAAAGATGAACTGTCTTGCACAACCCCTTCCAGAATTAGAGGCCATGTACCTCCCGTGGAGAACGTACTGTGTAACAGAGCAGTCTCTGTGCAGTACATGTGAGGGGACGTTACCAAGTTCTCATTTGGGAAGAACCATTAGAAGCACCAGACCTTCATGGTTAAGTCTCATCATCACTGCTCTGTCAAGTCCTCCCCACTGCCCCGTTTTCAGTGGGGTAGCTTGTCATTAATATATTGTGTCCATGCCCCCACCTCACCTCCACATCACAGGCTAAAAGTCTGCTATTAGCCAAGCTACTAGCCTCTCATTTAGTTACTACCGTGCTTTGTCGTCTTTGTAACCATATGCCCCAAGGCTAATGGTGGGTATCACATTTATAAATCTAATCAGTAAGTAAATAAACTCTCCATGCAGCCCCTTTCACCAATAAAATTACATTTTAAAATTGCAGAAGTAATTTTAAAAAGAGAAGGTGACATCTGCACTAGAAATTATGAATATGCTTGTGTTGCCTTTTTCTAAACTAGGAGGCACAAGCATAATTTTTCCATAACTCTTGTATCATCGGCTGTTTGATTTATGTGAGTCTGCGCACTGAGTGGTGTCTTCCCGAAGTCCCCTTGTCACGTGCACCCTAATGTGGATGGATGAACTCCTTCCTGCTTTTCATCTAAGCTACACGTGGTCAGCTCTGTGTACCTGGTGTGCTGCTACTGCTGCATCTCAGTGGGGTGCCTGCTTTGGTTACTACAGCTTTTTACCATTAGGGAAAGGAGGACCCAGAGTAGCTTTGCCCAGACACAACCGCTGCTGTTGAAAGCCATCTCATCTCTACCTCCATAAGGCATCGCAACACAAATTCCCTCTCTTTCAGCTTCAAAAACCATTTAGGGGTCATACAATTTTCCTTTAAATATTGACTGCTCCTTTCTAGAATTTTTAATGTGGAAATTTCTAATTGGATTTATAAACACACGAATGAAACAGCTTTAAAGATTTTTTTCTTGCCTGGGTTTCTTGTTGAAATTTCAAGATTAAAAATTTTTACAACAAATAAAATTGTCATAAACTAAGCAAACAAGAGCACACAAAGAAAAAGCTAATATTATTCCCCTCCTTTCATCCAAAAGTTGGATTTCATTGGTATCCACTCACAAAAGCATCTATGTTGACAGAAAGCGTTTCCTTCCTGCGAATACTGGGGTTGCACTGTGAAGGTTGATGAACTGCTCTTACTCCGTTTTGTATACAGACGCCTCTCCAGCTCAAAATGACCTGCCCCGTCTCACTCTTTAAAAATAGAAGCAGGATATTCCATGGTGCATTTTAGCCTGAATTGAGTCCACCATTTCTCTGCCATCAGCATGAATGTGGATTCCCAGGCTTTTCCACTCGAGACCACAGCTGCAGGCATTTTGTGCACACACACCTGGACACCTGTGCCTGTATTTCTGTAGGAGGGATCTGTAGGAGGGATGCCCGTGTATTGATTGGGTCATTGGATCAATGGAAATACTATTCAAAGTTTTAATCAGTAATGCCAGACTTCTGCAGATAACGTTATAACAATCAGTTATTTCACCACCAGCAGTGGATATAATCAGTCTTCGGAGCTTTGGCCTGTGTTCTTGGTGAAATGCCTCTGTTATTTTAATATGCGTTTTTCCAGCTGCTAAAGAGGCTGAGCATTACTTCGGCTCCCTGTGCTGCTGCCTCTGTGACTTACCAACTCTGTTCTGAACCCCTTTCCTGCTAGTTTGTCTTTTTCTTTTCAAATTTAAGGCTATCTTAATATTTGGGGAATATAGATTATTTTTCTGCCTTATAATGCAAATGTTTTCTCTCAATCTCTCATGAGATTCCTGACAATATTTATGCATACCTATGGCGCCTTTTCCCATGTAGAAATTTTAAATTTTTATGTAGTCACATCTGGTCAGTTCTGTAGCCTGTTTGTTTCTTATATTCTTTAAGTTGACAATTCTTTAAAGAAGTTCATTCTTGACTCCATATGCAGTTGGCGTTTGTGTCTGTGGTCACTGGTCAGGCTGGCCACGTTCTCTCTCGTGCGGTCTCCGGCCTGATAGGCACTCTGGTGGGCAGCCACCTTCCACTCCAGGACGGTGCCTTCTGTGTCACACACTTTTTGCCATTTGGAACTTCTTCTAAGCTCTTCATTCTTTTCAATCTATCTATTTTTCCCATTTCTATGTCAATACCAGGCTGATTTGATAACATGAGCTTTATAGAAAGTCCTCAATAGTCAGAAGGGCATGATATTTGCCTAACTGTTCAGCAATGATCACATCTTTATTTTTCCAAGTGATCTTCAAAATAAATTTATTCAGACACCCCCCACTTCCCGAATTAACCTGTCTGGAGACCAACTAGAGACTCATGAAACTGCTTGTGGTTGTCGACATCTTCCCACCGGCTTCTCCTCCAGGCGTCTCCCACTCGCCACACTCACCCAGGTCTTGCTCTGGGGCGGTGGATTTGCATCTGTCTTCTCAGTGGACAAGGTTTTCTTGACCATTTCTGTGTCACTGTGGTGACTGATAATAGAAAGAAAAGCCATTAATCTTGGAATGTTTTCTTGTCTCCAGCCATAGTATTAAGTTCTCTACTAATTTTAATATTCCTTGGAAGAGTCGTCTTCTCTTTCTTTGGCATGAAATCATTTCATCTGCAAACAAAGCATCTTGTCTTTTAATATTTATGCAAATAATCTTGGGCAATTATCTCACTATGTTAACTGGAGCCTCCTAAATAATGTTGGCTAGAAGGGATGATAAAGGACATCTCTTTTTCCTGATCTCAATGCAGTGTTATTAACATTTCACCATTTAATATGATCTATGCTGTTGAATTTTGGTGGGAATTTATGTACACTCTTTATTTAAAATGGGTATAGAATGTTTTCTATTGCTTTTCCATCTTTAATTTATTGGTGTAATAACCATTATAAATTTTATTTAAATAAAAATAATTGTATATATGTAATTAACATATATTAAATTATGTTTTTACATAGAATAATCCCCACTTCCACCAACTCTATCTTTCGCCAGTGAATGTATAAATTCTGCCTCTCTTGATTCTTGTGCAACCCATAAAATTAGGCACTGTGGATAATACTCTCTCATTTAGACGTTCAAGGTTTAAGGCTGGGCACAGTGGCTCACACCTGTAATCCTAACAATTTGGGAGGCCAAGGTGGGAAGATCACTTGAGATCAGGCGTTCGAGACCAACCTGGCCAACATGGTGAAACCCCATCTCTACAAAAAAATTTAAAAAATTAGCCAGGGGGGTGGCGGCCGCCTGCAATCCCAGCTGCATGGAAGCCTGAGGCAAGGGAATCGCTTGAATCTGGGAGGCAGAGGTTGCACTAAGCCAAGATGGCACCACTGCACTTCAGCCTGAGTAGCAAAGCATGATTCTACACCAATTAAAAAATTTCAAGGTTTATAAGCGACAATCTCAGATCAGGTAACCTTTCTGGTTTGCGTCACTATCTTTCTCAACAACAGGAAAGAAGAGTTGTTGTTTTTCATACTTAGCACTGTTATGACGCTTTCCAATTTAAAATAATTGCACACACATTATTTCATTCAATCATCACATCAAACCTGTTCGGTAGCATTATCAATTCATTTATTTTGGAGGGACTAAGATAAGATCAGTGACTTAATTTCATGCAGCTAGGAAATGGCAAACTGAATTCAAACCCTATTCTTGGACTCAGAGGTCCCTATTCTTCTGATTACATTATTCGGTGAGGAGGGGGTGCTGTGTGGTTGTGGAGAAATGTGACTCTGGGAGGAGCCTTCCCACCAGAGTCACCAGCGTGAGCCTTGGTGTCTCCTTCCTCCTCTTTGCTCCATGGCCCAGCGGCCCAGTGGAGCCCTGACTGCGTGAGAGCTGCCGAGCTCAGTCCAGGCACAGACCATAGATGTGCACATGCTGCCTGGTTCATTTGCATAACGCTCAGGAGTGAGAGAAATGAATTAACGCAGATGCAAGTCAGAAAAGCAGCTGCTGACCGGGAGGGGTACAGGGGAACGTTCTGGAGCTCTGACAAGGCTCTGTTTGGTGGCACGATCCCTCATGGGCTTATGAGCTGGGGAGCTTCACAGAGTTACAAAATTAACATTAGGTCACCTTCTTTCCTTGACAACATGGCTGCTCTGTCAAGGCCAAAACAGATTTTAAGAGAGGCTTTTGTTTGCATTTAAATAAAAAGTGTTGTCTTTACCGAGGCGGCTCTTTGGCTAGTTGTGAGAGCTGCTTCTGCAGTGTGTGTGCGTAATTGCACATGCGCACCTGCAGCAAAGTCTAATTCTAACATACATGCAGGGGTGGACGGTGGGAGGAGGGAGAGGATCAAGAAAAATAACTAATGGGTACTAGGCTTAATACCTGGGTGATGAAATAATCTGTACAGCAGATCCCTGTGGCACAAGTTTCCCTCTGTAACAGACCTGCACATGTGTCCCTGAACTTAAAAAGAAGTTTTAAAAAATGCCTATAGAATTGAAAGATGGATTGACTAGTTTGGTTACTACTATAAGCAATTTAGCTCTTTAGAAATGCACAAACCCAGAGAAATAAGTGGGATGGGAAAGCCCAGGAGGCTTCCCTTATGAAGAAGGAGAACTGCTGGTCTAAAATACACGGACACATCTGTGATCCGTGAGAAATGGAGCAGCAGTGTTTGCTGGTCATAAACCCTCTGAAACTCAGGGAATGAAAATCTTGGTATTCAAAAGCTATGCTCATCTGGGTGGTCCATGCTCTAAGCAATCGTCATGCACAAACACGAACTGGTGATAAAATGTGCAGATGGCACCTTGGCACTCAGGGCACTTTTGCGGCAGCAGGCCCATCCCTTATCTCTCTGATGACCATGCCCAGCAGAGGAGAAGGCCGGTTCTGGAGAGAAGCTCATCAGAGGGACAGTCCTGCCGCTCACTTTCATTTTTCCTCTTCATCTCAGTTGTGGTGACAAATCCCTTTCTGGTCCGTCCCTCTGATCAGGACACTGGTGTTGACCGCCTCGGGCTCCCAATCCCTACCCACCCTATGCAAGGGGCTGAGGTCATCTGATAAGCACAACACAGTCAGGGCCACTTCTTCCTGGGCCTTAGACCCGTGGCTATGAAACAGCAGGGTGGTGCTGAACACATGGGGGATTCCCAGCGATTACTTCAAGGGGCATTTTTCTAATAATAGAAGCTTTCTTTACAGCTGGAGCCATAGGATTGCTTTAATTTGGAACAATTCTGGTGCAACCATTAAAATGCATTTCCTGTGGCAATAAGTACCGTTGTTTATTGAGCATGGACATCCCATCTCTAAATCTCAAAATAATCCACTAAAAAAGCAGCCGTGATCTCAGAGCAGCTTGACCAGAAAGACACGTAAGCGACTTACTTCCCAGTAAACGCAGGGTCCCTGAAGCTGGTGGAAGGCTGGAGACGTGGGAAGGGGAAGAGACCTCTTATCCCGCCCCGAATGCAGGGCCTGGAGCCTGGATTAGCCGCAGTCCGCTAGGGGAATGTTGTGTCCACCACGTTCTGGGTCATAATGAGAATGAACCGGTGTGCTGGTTTGAAGCCACACATAAGCCGTTTGTTCTCACTGTTGACTCTTGCATTGTCGCATTGTTGCTAGAATACCTACATCTCTTGGTACATTTGAAGAGTTGATGGAAATACAGTTCCTCTGTGAACTCGCTTCATACTATTTGAGGTTATTCAGGCTGATGATATTAATGGTTTTGAGCATTTTCATTCTCCTCCTTTTCATTTTTCCTGTCGTCCTCTGCAACATAAAAGCGTGTCAGAAAAGAATGCCTTTGCACTATACTCATAATGATTCTATCCCAAAACCAGAAGGCTTCGTATTATTTCCAATTACTCCCTAATTCGCCGTTTTTATTAAGCTGGGATGTTCAAGGACCATGTCTTCATACCTGAGTGTATGTGTTTTCCTGCCTCACTCATGCATTCCATAGATAATATTTGTTAAGTTTGATGTGGTTAACGTCTGGCCCCGGTAGTACACGGGGGAGCAGAACCTACCTGTTTCCTGCGCTGAGAGCTTACAGTTTAGTAAAGGATACATACGAGGGTCCAATAATCATATTATACATTTTCCAGAAATAATCACCAGAAATTATTCATTGATGTGTAGCATTGTTAAAGGTTTTAAGTAGGATCAGAAATAGATCTTGAATAGCTCATCTTTGTGGCAGGGTAAAACTTGGACCCAGATGTAGGAAGGCAAGATGGGAGCCTCTGGGATAGACCTCCACTCCCCGAGGCCCAGACCACCCCAGCGGTGAGGGAGAGTGGCAGGTGTGTGTGAGACGCCGCGGGGTGGAACTGCCCCTGGGCGGTAAAAGGGCATTGAGAGAGAGGAAGGTGAAGAGAAAAGCAGGGTGAGAGGCCCTGAGATTTTTATGTGATCCTTTAGACTTCCTTCCGTGTTTCTCTAATGGTTATACAATGATTATTCAGTTAAGAAAACCTCAACTAACTGTGGATAAAGTTTGCCTTTAATGTTTACATTCTACGGAAAGTCACAAGGAAAGCCATAAATTGTATTTCTGGAGCAAAATACC
Organism: Cacajao melanocephalus; assembly: GCA_963573385.1. Lineage (NCBI taxonomy): Eukaryota > Metazoa > Chordata > Mammalia > Primates > Pitheciidae > Cacajao > Cacajao melanocephalus. Next base: position 142,615 of record CAUYLG010029101.1, read on the forward strand.
GGACAGTGTAAAACTGTGGCTGGGAGAGGCTGGCCTGAGTCGGGGAGGCTTCTAGGCAGCCCCACCTGTGCTGCAGGTGGACACGTGTGTTCCTCCCAGGAGTGTGTGTCTGGCCACACATCAAACGACTTTAACATTTGTCTCGGGACACCCTAGACAAGTTCTCCAGAAAAGCCAACCTCTTCACATCTGTCTCTGCATTTACGATGGGACTAGTATCTTGATATTCTTATCTCTCAGGGCCTTGAGAAAGAATTGATGAGATACAGCTGTTAATCAAAGCTACTAAAATTCTAAAGATAAGCAAATATAAAGAATAACTGTTGTTTTTATTGTAATACTCCCCTATCCCTACTTGGCTTATGTGGTTGTATTTTCAAATTGTACGTAAGACAAACATCACATCCACATGTGAATTCTTCAGGCCAAAGAGACTGGGGAAGAAAACGCAGACTCCAAAAGCGAGTGAGTCACTGTGAGTCCTCCAAGGCCATTCCGCAGTCTCAGTAAAACTCTCTGCATTGTTACCTGTGGCCGCCGCGCGCTCCATGGTTTAAACACCGCAGATGTATTGGCTGACAGTTCTGGAGGTCAGTGTCTGAAGTGGGTCTGCAGGGCTGTGTTCACTTTCCAGCTTCAGCAGCAGCCGCTTTCCCAGGCTCATGGCCCCCACACGCTCATGTCTGCTTTCACTGTCACATCTACATCTCTGACCCTCTTGCCTCTGTCTTCCCTTACAGAGACCCCTGTGAGGACTGACACTGGGCCCTCCACATTCCAAGATAATCTTCCCGTATTTGTCTGTTCTTGCACTGCCATAATGAAATAGCTGAGACTAAGTAATGTGTTAAGAAAAGAGGTTTGATTGGCTCGCAGTTCCAGGGGCTGCACAGGAAGCATGCTGGAGAGGCCTCGGGAGACTTACAGTCATGGCGGAAGGCAAAGGGGAATCAGCCATATCTTGTAAGGCCAGAACAGGAGGAAGGGAGAGAAGCGGGAGGTGCCCCATGCTTTTAAACGCCCAAGTCCTGTGAGAACTCACTCATGGTCATGAGAACAAGGGGAAAGTCAGCCCCACAATGCAGTCACCTCCCACCCAGCCCCTCATCCAACACTGGAGATTACAGTTGAACATGAGATTTGGGCAGGGACATGGATCCAAACCGTGTCACCTCCCATCTGCAGAGTTTAACTCAATGACACTTGCAAAGTCTCCTTTGTCATGTAAGGTACTCACATACTGTATCCACAGGTTCTAGGGATTTGCTTTCAGGGAAGAGGAGCATTATTCTGTCTCCCACAGGCTCTGAGATGCTGAAACAGCCACACATCAAATTCTTTAAATTCTATGATTACATAAAAAGAAGGTAACCCAACATAGCCTGAGCCTTCAGAGTTTCATCCAGCAGTGATGCTGTGTCCAAAGAAAGGGGTCAGGTGATCCCCCACCGTGCCGGGGTGTCAGGGAGGAAGCACAAGGTGGGTCAGGTGATCCCCCACCGTGCCGAGGTGTCAAGAAGGAAACACAAGGTGTGGGGAGCCAGCAAGGCTGAAAGCCCCTCGTCTTCTGGCTTCTCTCGGTTTCCTTTCATTCCCTCACCCTGTGCCCTGTGTGACTGCACCAAGCTCTTTCTCCTTCTTCTGTCCCTGTCTGCTCCTCCCCTCAGGGATCCCTGTCCATGTGGATCAGGTTCCGTCTTCGACTCACTGGTCTCTCTCTCTCTCTCAAACACACACACAGACACACACACACTCTCTCTCTCCTATCTTCCCTCCCAGTTCAACAATTCTGTACAAAAGACCAGGAACCAGCCTGGCAGAGACAGGACCCTCCATTGATGGGGACGGACAGTAAGCTGTATGGCCAACCCAGCATTCTCTGTGACAGAGAAGAGAGGAGGAATGACTTTAAACCCTTACACATTGTTAAGTTTTGCCCATGGCCCAAGTCTATGCAACAATGTCCAAGTGATGTGGTGTCGTCAGCTTTAAATAGTCTATTCTGTTTGGGGGACTTGCGTTCTTTAAGGACTTGGACCCTGTACATGAATTCTTTGTATAGGATAGTGTGTTACACGTGTGGTACGTGTCTACTCCAGCCCTCACGGGGAGGAAGGTAGGCTTTTTACTACCACTTCGTGTAGTCCAACACCACACACAGGTGGGCATTCTGTGATGATGGTGATACTGGCTCTGATGCCCTGGGTGCTCCCGTGTTCCAGGTACTGCTCTGAGTGTGTCACGTCCATCAGTGCGTTCAACCTGCAGCATCCTCGTGAGAGAGGGACTGCAGTGTTCCCATGACAGATGAGTAAACTGAGGCACAGAAAGGTCAAATACATCGTCCAAGATGGCATATGCAGGAAGAGGTAGCGCTCAGGCTCCATGCCAGACCATCTGGAGCTGGTGCCCACACTCGTAAAGCGGGTGGCAGACCAGGCGGTTGACTCCAAGGCATTGCTGGTAACGTGGGAGGTGGATCTCACAGAACTGTAAGCAGGTCCACGTGCTCACCGCCCGAGGCAGGTTCACAGGAGTGCCTGTGGTGACACTCACCTTCTCCTGGTCAGGGCGCAGGGGCAGGACGGCTTCCCTGCCATCAGTCCCTTCCTTCCCGGGTGGTCTCATGTGGCGGAAGGAATCAGGGACAGAGCAAGAAGGAACTGAGATCACAGACGACCTCCTCCCCTCATGACTCCAGCAGCAAAGTGGGAGGCCGAGGCCTGCATTGACGATGGAGAATTCCTGAAAGCTTGGAAGACAGAACATACGGAGACCACCAGGGAAACTGTCGTTAGAAAATGTTTTCCTCTCCCATCTGATTCAAGGAGAGCGAGTTTGAAAGACGTACAAGCACAGTGATGTTTAACACTGAATGATGTGTGGAACAGTTGCATTGTAAAATACCAATCCAGCAGCTGATCCGCGGGCTCGAGGCCCAGACCTGACTCCAGCCCCGCAAGGCCACGGCGCTGAGGGCCTGTTCCTGGGCGCGGGCCTCGCGGGGGCCGCCTTCGCCACCTGGTGGCTGCTGCGGGCCTAACACCCGGGCTCACTGGGAATTGACTTGGGGGCGTCTGCAGGATCCTGAGATGAAAACACCTGCCACGCAGCCAGGGCGCACTGAGTGGGGCAGCCGGTGGGAATCCACAGTGGTCGCTGTGAGCGAGGTATTCCACGGTTCTGAGATGAGGATAATACACACACAGGTGTGTGCAATGAGCACATTCACATCCACGGTGCGGAGTGGGTAGCATGGGATTGATCATCTTTTGTAATTTACAAACTGCCTTTTAGGAACAGGCAATACCTTAAGAGTTACCTTAGTTATAGATGTTTAGCTTCTCTCGTTTAAGTTCCACCAACGGCTTGATTTCTGTAAGGGCGTGACTCCCCTTAGCTTCACACCCATCCCTCACAGGTACCAGTGTAAAGAGCCGGCCTTCAGGGCACGAGAATGAGAGGGAGAACAAGCCCTGTATCGACTTTATGGTCATTTTTAAAAATGAAATAAATAACCAAAGGCTTACTAGGAAGCCTAATGTAGTGCAAAGAAGAGACAGGCAGAGAGGTAAGTGCCATTTTTGAAACAGGTTAAGTTACAGTCATCACATTATGCAATCTACAAGCAGCACGTGACTTAGGAGAAAACGGAGGTGCAGGCAGATGGGGTGCATCCCCAGCTGTAAGGGGTACACGGTTGGCTTGCGATTTACCCTAAGTCAAGTTTGCAAGGGCAGAGACCACTCCCCAGGGCTTGAATGTAGAAGCACAGGAACCAGCATCCATTCCTCATAGAAAACAGAGCCAATTTAGCTAATTTGATGATTAACACAATCGCATTTTACTGAGGCATGCCAGCGATCTAGACAAAAACTCTCTTATCATGGGGGGGGCGAAGAACTGCATCCTAACCCAGATTTCGTAATGAGCTGGGCAGATCTCCTAAGGTTGATCTTCATTCCCCTCATTTGTAAATATTAGGTATTTTTAATCATCTAAGTCTCCTTTATTCTCTTAAAAAGACACACACCCTCACTTGCACACATACATATTTCTTCTCTCAGTCATATTTCAGCAAACCAAATTCCCTTGTAAGTTACCAAAGATAGCTATGATTTTTAAAAAATTACAGTCAGTATGTATAAAAGATAGTGTATTTTAGTTTGGACATTTGAAATAATTTAGAATTATAAAATGCATATATATAATTTTGTATTCTTAAGTATTTCGAACACTATAAAATTTATATTATTGTGTCTTGTATTAATGCTAATTATGATGTTAATGCTTGTCTCTAGCAAGGGTAGAATAAGTAAGAAACTGAGGTTAAACCTGGGTTGGTCTTAACTCAGGAATGTTCCTTAAAACGTATGTCAGGGATGTGCCCTAAAAGGTATGCCATGCCTCTCCTACTGCAGTTTTTAAGATGAGTTTTTTCTTACAGCATGGAAAAATGATCATTTAATTCTTAAACCTTGTTTTAGAATTCAAATACTTAATCCAGTAGTCTGCACTGAGATAAATTTTTAATATCTTCATTACACAAAAACTGAATTTTTAATTTCCCTTAATTACTTTTGGGTAATGACTCCCAAATAAGGTGAGATATTTATGAGTTTTTACCTTATACTACATTTTTCATAGATTACTATTTATTTACTATAAGCATGAATTGTTAAGTGCCTATTTATGTAGGTAAAAGCACTCTGTAATTTTTAAAGCAGTATGTTATTACAAGTGTTACTTGTTCCTACCAAATTTCCGAGCAGGTTGTTCTCTCACCATTTTTTTTTTTTATTTGGCCAGGTCAAACATATTTTCACACCTTTGAAAATGTATGTGACAATGTCCTGTTAGCGTGAAGCTGTGATTCAGAGTTAGCATAAGATTTCAGGATAAATGCAAACCCAACCAGTAGCTAGAGATATTCCGCATCTTCAAATGTTTGGTTTAACCACGTGATTGAATATTCAACCTAATGAATCTGATAGCAAGAAAACTGGAAGCAACCCCGTGCACTAGTGCACTGTCATGTATACAGAGAGGTCTTAATTCTGCCACCGTTCTCCTATGAGATGGCGTCTTATTCTATTGGTCTATCATTATGAAAATGTCAGCATTACAAACTTGATAAAATTGTTGTCGAGAAAGTAGAATGTACTTGGTGTTTTCTTGTGGTGGTTTATTTTGGGAGGGAGGAAGTGGTACCTGATTGATAATTGTTAAGTTTAGATTTTTAAAATTCCTTTTGTCATAGCAATTCAAGTTTCACTAAAAAATCCAAGAAAAATAACTGGAATGATTTTGTATTGATTGGTAGTGTCCAAGGGACTATTCTTAATACAATTTGTTATTTTGTTGTCAATTTTTAAATTTGAGGAATCTTCAAATATTCGAATGGCAGCGTAAGGCATAACCACAGTTATAACCCTTCTATGTTCATAACAGGCATCCTTGTAATGGATTTTATGGCTATGGGATATATGAGTAGAGTTTCTCTGGGAATTTCTGGAATCACTGATTTTGTATCTCTCTCAACCTTACTTATAGCCACATAATAATATTGGAGAAATCATTAATATCAGTTTATGCACGAATTATTTTGCTTGTTATCTTCAATTAGAACTTCAATTAGGATATGATTATCTCAGTTATTTTATCAATTAATATACTTGAACTTAGGCTTGAAAGAAATTTTTTTGATCTTTATATACATATTTTTATTTAAGCTCTGGAATACATGTGCAGAACATGCAGGTTTGTTGCATAGGTATACACATGCCATGGTAGTTTGCTGCACCAATCAACCCATCATCTACGTTAGGTATTTCTCCTAATGCTATCCCTCTCCTAGCCCCCCACTCCCCAACAGGCCCTGGTATGTGATGTTCTTCTCCCTGTGTCCATGTGTTCTCATTGTTCAACTCCCACTTATGAGTAAGAACATGCAGTGTTTGGTTTTCTGTTTCTGTGTTAGTTTGCTAAGAATGATGGTTTTCAGCTTCATTTATGTCCCTACAAAGGACTTAGACTCATCCTTTTTTATGGCTGCGTAGTATTCCATGGTATATATGTGGCTTTATCCAATCTAACATTGATGGGCATTTGGGTTGGTTCCAAGTCTTTGCTATTGTGAACAGTGCTGCAGTAAACATATGTGTGCAGGAGTCTTTATAGTAGAATTATTTATAATCCTTTGGGTATATACCCAGTAATGCCACTGCTGGGTCAAATGGTATTTCTAGTTCTAGATCCTTGAGGAATTGCCACACTGTCTTCCACAATGGTTGAACTAATTTACACTCCCACCAACAGTGTAGAACCGTTCCTATTTCTCCACATCCTGTCCAGCATCTGTTATCTCCTGACTTTTTAATGATCACCATTGTAACTGGCATGAGATGGTATCTTATTATGGTTTTGATTTGCATTTCTCTAATGACCAGTGATGATGAGCATTTTTCGTATGTTTGTTGGCTCCATAAATGTCTTCTTTGGAGAAGTATCTATTCATATCCTTCACCTACTTTTTGATGGGGTTGTTTGATTTTTTCTTGTAAATTTCTTTAAGTTCCTTGTAGATTCTGGATATTAGCCCTTTATCAGATGGATAGATTGCAAAAATGTTCTCCCATTCTGTAGGTTGCCTGTTCACTCTGATGATAGTTTCTTTTGCTGTGCAGAAGCTCTTTAGTTTAATTGGATCCCATTTGTCAATTCTGGCTTTTGTTGCCATTGCTTTTGGCATTTTAGTCATGAAGTCTTTGTCCATGCCTATGTCCTGAATGGCATTGCCTCAGTTTTTTAAAGCAATTCTTCATGTTAAGTATCTAAGGAGGTTTGGCGCACACAGCCTGGAGGAGCCTGTCAGTTTCCCACCTTCATTTGACTCCATCTTATTATTGTAACTCTCCACCTAGCCTTCGTTCGACACAGGTGCTCAAAGATTATTAGTGATTGAGTATAAATATAGAACAAAAAACTGACAACTAGCAAATATATCCATTATACAGTGTGGGCATATGAGTATATGTGTATTTTTGTACATATATAATAGTTTGTCCTTCTGTCAACTTTACACCCCAAACATAAGCAAAATAATCATGATATGCATTAAAAAATGAGAAGCATTTGAAGATTTTTACTTCCTATGTTTCTTCTGTTACCAGCTCTGGCTCTGTCTCATTATTTTGGGGATTGCCACCATTTTCTTCCTCTGTCAACAATGTCCTCATTGCTATCGAGTGGAGACACAGCTCTGACTTCTAGTATGTTTCCCAAATTTTTCTTACTTTTTATTGTGATTATCCTATTCCAGTCATGGTTTTGTTATTCCGTTAATATAATTAGCGAACGTATTATGCTGTTTAGAATATAAGGACTAGGGAAACATTTGCATTCTAAAGGGAGCCCCTGTCACATGTTGTTCACGGGTCTCATGACATTGATTGTATTCTGCCCAAACCCAGAGTAAGGGCTGCATCTTGGCACAGATACTTTTTGTATACAGGCTTCCTTGGGAGTGACACGTGTCTTCCACCATAGACCCTACTCTGTGGTCCACCTACTGATCCAGCAATGCCCACCAAAGTCCTGGTGATTCTGCGCAGACTCTTGGGACCCCTGAGGGTGGAGATGCCCAGGACAACATGCAGACCGACTCCACAGATTCCTTCCTTCTCTACTGCAACACATTTTCTCTGGTTTATTTTTCATGACTCTTTACTACGGCATTTTATTCAAAAAAAATCTTCTTTTAAAGTAATGGAAAGATCACATCTGTGTTTTTTTAAGATAACTGCTGTTTTTATCTTGGATTAAAAGTGGAAGACATCAATGAAGGGAAAATAGGAAGTTGTTTCCATGGCTCGGGCCAGAGACTCTGAGGGCTTACTGAAGGCAGGGGCGGAGGGAGCCCAAGGGTGGGCAGCTGTGGGGTCTCTGCAGGGGGAGAGGTCCAGGAGCTGCTGCCCTGTGGAATCCCACCCAAAACCCAGGGGCCTCCAGAAACCACTTGAGCTTCTTTCTCATAGCTCTCCCACTGCCCTCAGTGGGTGGGTCTCCTTGCAGTTTTCGTGTGGTTGGTGACAAAGAGCAGATGTGTCTGGAGTCTTCTGACAACTGCTGGGGTGATGCCCCAGATGGCTCCGATCTGTCTCTGGTCTGGACCCTGGGCCTGGATGTGGAGCCAGGCAGGGGTTGGCTGCACCTCCCTCACTCCCCACGCAGCCACTCCACGTGGTGACTTGGATTCCTCCGAGCCTGGTGGTCCTAAGGTGGTCAGTGGTCCAACATGGCCTGGCTTTCCAGGGGACAGATCTTCCAAGAGACCTGTATGGAATCTAAGAGACATCTTCTAACCCAGTCCTGGAAGTCAGACGGCATCAATCACACTGCATCGCATTGACCGAAAGAGAGGCGTAGGACGGGCAGAAATCCCAGAGAGGGTACGGTACAGGGCTGTGCGTGTCACAAGGCATGGCTCAGTGGGGACCCACTCTGGAGACAAGTTCCATGGTGTGTAGATAAGCTAAATGCAGAAGGTGGAAGGAGGTTTGTTTGCTCCTGATTCTAGGGATTGCTAGCCTGAGAATTCGAGCCACCACTGTGATCGACATCTCCCGGGACCAAGGGCGGAGAACAGAGAGGAGGGACAAGCGTGCAGGTTTTAAAGAACACCTGCATTTGACAAGTAAGCATGGCTGTCAGTGAAGGGAATGAAATACGACATTTTCTTCAAGCACGTAACCTGGAATCAGGAGGCTTCTTTGTCGTGAGAGTCCAGTGAGCTTCCAGAAGGCAAACAAAGGTGAAGGCATCTCCGCCGCAGCGTTCGGGCCCCTGGATGGCTCTTTTCTTCCTCATGGTTTCATGCTGAGCCCTCAGCACGGGCCCTGTGAGGTCAGAGGTATTCAGTGAACATCGAGTGAAACCATGGTCGTCGGGAGTCAGGAGCCTTGTGGCTCTTCGTGCTTTCATCAACCAGACATGATGCATCCTGTCCCCTCAGCCTCAGCTTCCTCATCCACGTGGCGCAGTTCTCCCGCTGTCCCCACCCGACTCTCCCTCGGGGGCCTTGCCTGGATTAAGAGTGCCACATAAGACTGGGCCACAGAAGGGCAGGGTGTCATCTCCCTCACCACTGTTTACTCAGCATGTCACCCAGGCCCCGGCATGTGCTAGACACTCCACAAACATTTGGCAAAGTAAATGCAACTGATCTTTTTAGTTTAAGTTTACGTATTTGGCAAAAGTTGCATTCTGCGCATTGCGACTTTGCTTTCTAATGTTTCTGTTTCTATAAAAAGAGTCAACTCAGAAGAAGGAGAACCTTCCTATACCTATCACTGTCTCATGGATTTATAAAACTATGAGAGAACTCTTCATCCCTGTTGAAAGTTTTACTGTGGGGATTCTATCAATTCATTTATTCAAAAGCAAATCTATTTAACACCCACTATGCGCTGTCTGTTTTAGGTGCTGGAGATAGAGCAGGGGACAAACTGGTGAAAACGCTGCTCTTGTGGCATTTGCATCTGGTAGAGGAACTCAGATCGTAGCATTCCAAATGCACGCACGTTACTGTATTTTACAGAGATTTCAATGCAAGGGAGGAAACTAAAGCAGATGGACGGTGATTGACAGATCAACCACCAGGAGGAGCAGGTTGCAGTGTTAACAGCCGGACAGTGAGGAGCTCGCTGTGGGGAGGACTAAGCACGGTGGCTTCGGGGGGATGTACATGCCAGGCAGAGGGAAGGTCCAGATAAAGCCCCTGAATCCCCTGCTGCGTATGAAGAACAGAAAACAGTCTGTGAGATGCCACGGAGGTGGGACTTTTGCACCTGGAAGAGTGTGGCTGGGTCTTCGGATTGAACGACACTCAGCAGGGGCTGGGCTTCCAGGCGGGCAGGACACTGAGTGTAAATCACGGTGATTTATGCACGTGGCGACGCAAACCTGTAAAGCCCAGACTCGAAGCCACAGCTGAGCTACATTTCAACGACATCTTCTCCTTGCATTGTTTATGAGGATCTCAGGTCTGGCGCCTGTATCACTGACTCACTGGCCAACTCTTGGTTCATCCAACTACTCACCCATTCATTTGTTCCAGTCATTACTGAGTATTTCTTCTCTTTCAGAATGAGGGTATGATAGTAAAGTAAAAGCATGGCTCCTGCTTTAAAAAAGCATGTGTCATCTCCTGGGAGAAGCACATATTAAATCCCTAAAAAGTCAATAAGTCTCTAATTACAAAGTGTGGCAAATGTCATGAAGGAAGGGAAGGTGCTCATGACAGAACGGCAGGAAGCCTGTTTTAAATTGGGCTATCAAAAGGGGCCTCTCTGAGGAGGTTGCCTTTTATCTAAAGTCTGAAGACAGGAAGGATAAAGATGTTTAAGGTCTTTCATTTGTCACCATAGGACAGACTCCCCAAAAACAAAAAACAGAAAGACACAGGCTTCATGGTAACCTTGGGACTCGTTTCTTCTGGACACGAGGGAGGTGAGACGGTGCTGTAAGGAAAATCCTTTCACTGAAAGTCAAGACATTGGTTTTCTATTTCTGGTCTAAACCAAGAAATAGCACCACATTTTGAGGGTCAGATTAGCATTTGCCTGCTTACAACCCACCGTGTGACTGGGCTCCAGTTCTCTTTCTTATGCTGGGATCTGACCCATAAAATCTCTGAGTCTATTTTTCTATCTATATAATGGAGGCAGTAATGTTTTCATAACTTTTTGAAGATTAAATAAAACAATGTCTTTGAAATTACCTGAGGCAGCAGCTGGCAGTTAAAACAGAACTTTGAGAAAGTTTTCCACTTAAAATGGCTGAATTTTCAGCAGCGCATACAACACAGGAATGGGAAGAGTGAGATGGGCCAGGTGGGGGAAGCCTGCAGGCCCCACTTCACGGCTCCAGGTGGAAATCCCCATAGGCAAAGGCGAAGTGGGAGCATGTAGGAATCTCCCCGGGAAGCCTCTCAGCGTGCAGGAGCGCCCTGGCTGGCTGGTGGAGCTCCTGGACGGAGCGCGTGCGGAGGAACCCTGCTCCAGCAGCTGTGTTTTCGCACCTGGATTGTACAGCAGGCTTACTGGGGCAAGTTTTTCCCCCGCAGAGAAGCTTTGCAGCTTGGAGAGCCAAAGCTTAATTTCTAGTGTATCAGGAACCTTGTTTATCAGGAATCCCAAGTCACTCCCCAGCTCTGCTCTATGAAACATAAAGCAATGGTTGGTTTTCATCCATCTGTTTCACTCTTACTTTTCATTTAGTTCCCAACTCAGGAGAGAGAGACAAGGCTGTTAGGAATGCACTCCTTCCCTCAGCCAGGAGACAGTGAGGCCGGCCTGGCACCGTGCCATCAGCACCCTCATTATGCTCCTCGTCGTGGCCGCAGCGGCATGCAATAGCTGGACAGTGGCTGCTTGCAGGCACTGTATCAGACACTTTACCTCCATTGTCTCATTATTATGACATCAACGCCGCAGAGTAGATTAGCATGACAGGCATTTTGCAGATGATGAAACCTAACCCAAGCACAACTGTGCGACCCGCTGGAGGCTGCATGTTCAGAGCTGATATCGGAGCCATGGTATTAAGGCTCATGATGAATTCTCTTCTCTCAACCACAGACCAGAGAGGGCATGCAGTGGCCAGCAGAGTGGCCAGTGCTCCCTTAGTCCTGGGAGTGCTCCGGGTGAGTGGTCAGCAGAGTGACCAACACTCCTTAGTTCTGGGAGTGCTCCTGGTGTTAGTTTCTCTCCTAATGAGCATCCTCAGTGTGGTCGTTCAGGGGTCATCAGTGTCAGTGTTGCCCAAGTGCTTACAAAAACACAGAAGCCAGACCTTTCCCCAGAATCTGCATTGTATCAAGACTGCAGGGCATCCGATAACATAGCTCTAAGGGGGACTGCCTGGGACCAGGTCACCACGAGGCTGCAGGCTCCATGCCCCACTGAACACTGTGTCACATGCATGAGCTCCTGACAGAAGGACGTCAGTACAATTGTGTTAACTCTTTTTCTTTGAATTTTTAGTTTTAGGCAAATGATTAAGGGAACATTTTTAAAGTGTTTGAAAGCCACAATACTTTCCTTTGACCAGGAAATTTTAAGCACAGCTTTTTATAAAAACTTTTAAAACTATTTCTTGGTTTTGTAAATGAGTAAATGAACATGCTCTTACTTCATTTGGAATTTTGGCCACAGAAGCCTGCTGTGAGCGTCCATAGACAGATGCTTTGTTGTAGAGAGGCTGCAGAATATTTTGGTCTCAGAAAAGCAGGACTAGAGCATGAAACACTGGGAATCTTAATCAGACCGAGGAGCAGAAACTCCCGAGCAGGGTGAGCACGGGAAGGGGCTCTGGGCTCGTCTCGCTTGCTCCTTAGAAGCTGGGGTTTCTTTCTTGTGATGCTCCTCAGGAAGCTGACAAAAAAAAAAATAGTGGTCACAAGTTTGCATGCTTCAAAGAACCATGTAGGACAGGCTTTTTATCTGATGCAAATGGTTTTACCCTGGTGTTTCACGGGAGTGATGGCAAAAGCAAGGGAATGATACACTGCCCAGAGTGATGCCCGCCATGCCAGCCAGTGGAGGAGAGCAGCCACAGGCCAGGACCTCTGGGCTCCACTTTCAACACCCAAAGCTAATGCAGTTTCTTGCGGCTTCATCTTTTTTTTTTTCTGCACATTTTGATATTAATAAAGAGAAACTATTCACACATGATCCAACTTCTGTGGTAGGTTTCTCCTCCGGTCTTCACCTGGTTCCCAGTGATTGCAAATGTATCATTTGGTGATCTGTTCCCATCTTTCTGTGCACCATACTACCTGTGCTTTTCAATTCAGACAGTTCCTCTCTGTTAGAAAGATCCTTCACATGTCTGGCCTCTGTTTTCAAGAATTCCTTTCTTATTCTCTAAATTCTCAAAAGTAATATATGAAAATGGCTCCCAGTTTCTTGGCCAGCTTGTCATGCTGGTCACTAGCCCCTGTTCTTCTAATTCATCGGGTTTGCTAAAGTCTCCTCTGCCGTTCCCACTGCCCTCCCGTTCACCTCTGGGAGAACAGCGCGTGTGATTGCCGTTGGGGGAAGGATGGGAGGATGCCGCTAGGGGTCATGCTCTGTTAAATGGAGACAGCTGTGAGACGCCAGGTGGGGATGCCAAGGACATCTTTGTGCCTGGATGTCTGCAGCCTTGTGCGAGTGGCGGGGCGTGAGGTGTACAGCTCAGGATCTTTTTCCTGTTACAGGCCCCAGTGAGCTGGGCTAGGCTGCACTGATGCAGGGTGCTCCCCCGGGCCTCCTTTTCAGAGTTGACACCCTCACTTGCAGCCTCTGGGAGCATGGGCTGCCCAGGGCCCGCTGCTGTGTCCTCAGAGGGAGCAGCTCCTGGCCAAGACAAATGTCTCCAGGGCTGTGTCCCTCCCAGGAGGAGCCCATGCCTCATCACTGGCCATGCTGAGGTGGAAGGGCCACCCTCAGTGCTCCACAGGGACAACTCTGAAGGGCCAGCTCTGCTTCAGGGCCCGCCGCAGGGTGGCTGGACGCCTCAGTTGTGGTCACATTGTTTTCACACGAGCGCCCACTCACACCTCTATACTGACCCCATGAGCATTTACACAGCATCTTCACACCCCTTCTGCATGTGACTGCCATCTCCACACCTGCTTCCAGGGGCCCAGTGACAGAGCCGGAAAAGTGCAGAAGGCACCAGGGAGTTTGACCACAAAAGACTGAGCAAGACACAGGAGCAAGCAAGAGAGATGGAAAAGTACCAGACATGGCGGCAAAGGAAGGAAAGAATGAGGGGAGGGAGGGGGAGGGGGAGGGGGAAGTGGAAGGAGGGAAGAAGAGAAGGAGAGAGGGAGGGAGGGAGGGAGGGAGAGACGGAGGGAAGGAGAGATGGACGGAGGCAGAAAGGGAAAAAGGGGGACAGGGAGGGATGGGAAAAGCTAATAGAGAAGGGCCAAGCAGAATGAGAGCAGAAAAGGGACCTCTGGATTTGGAAAACTTGGAGGTTCTTCTGAAGTATAAACACAGAAGCTAAATGGGTTGAAGGGTGAATATGAGGAGAGAAGGGAGCTACAGCCTGCTACCGACAATTCTTCTGAGGTTTTAGATTTTCTATAAAGGGGAACGGATCAATGGAGCTGGAATTAAATAATAAGGCGAAAAGAAGACCTATATTATGTTCTGTAGTGTATTATGGTAGGAGGTACTGGAACACTGCACGTGGGTAAGGACGTGTCAGTAACCAGGGACAGGTTTTAGAATCGACTTCTCTGCCCAGCGGCGCCTCTGTACAATGGCTGGTTACGGCACGACCTCAGGTATCTCCCGGCATCAAATGAGACAAAAGTCCTCAGGGTCTTGGATCCCTGGACTTGGCGCCATGGAGGCCCGTCCAACCGGGCTGCCCTGCACGACACACCCTGCCTCACTCCACGCCGTGCGTGCACACGCCGTGTTTCACTGTTTTATCCATGGATATGGAACTCTTAAGCATGCATTGATTTAGCTCTGAATGAATTCTGAAAAGGATATATATATATATATATTTATATATGTATATCAGTACTTTTGTGAATCTTCCTCCCTGAAATTATATTTCCACACATGGCTAGTTTTTTCTTTGTGTGTATGTATATGTGTGTGAGAGAGAAATCTTAAAACTAATTTACTTACATCATCAAGTAGCCATGTATTAAAATCTTAATTGAATACTTTTAATCACATTCAAATATTTGTTCTAGACTCTTCCTTTAACTTTCTGTGTCTCCCTCCACTCCATCCTTCCCCGGAACCCCAAGTACTGCAGGAAGTGGTATTGACTGAGATATAACTTAAATTTTTTTATACCACTTTTTTTTTCCAGAAATGGCTAAGAAAGCTAAAGAAAGGGGGAGCTCCACAGCCTTTTTCTCTTTCTCCTTTGAGATTCTGAGGCCCAGCAGGCGCCTTGTTCTACGGCACTCCGTCCTTTTCCTGGGTCCTCCCACCTCTGGTACCCACCCCGCTCCCCTGCCCAGGCTGCTCTCTAGCGGAAGCTCTGGGCTTTCCAGAACTACCACGGGGATCTGGAGGGGTCTGGGTCTACTGTCAGGGAGCAGGACGTCCCAGCCAAGTGAGTTCCTGCCCCTCGTGGGACACACGTCCATGTTTCTCTTCCGTAGCAAACATTCCAAAGACTGTTGCAAGCAGGACCATACCCAGCGAACATACACAGGTGATGAGGAAAAGTCTTTATAATCATGACTGTCCACAGTCCAGTCATTTCTGTACTGATCCATCATTACTGGAATGATCTGTGAGGGCAGTTGTCACCTCAGTGAAGAGGAATCCACAGACTTTCAGCAACTAAAGATTGACTGATGTGTGCTGTGTCCCTGTGGCCTTGCTGGCCTCAGGCTGGGATATAGACGGAGTGGCCAGGCTGCTCTCAGGGCAGGAGAGGAGGAGAAGCTGAGGGCTGCAGCCGTCCACAGCCAGACAACTCAGACATCTGAGAGTCCGCAGCTCAGCCGCAGCGACTTGTAACGAACAACGTCACCAGAAGTGCAGGAGGTATAGAAAGTATACTGCGTAGATCTAAATCACAAAATAGATATGCCACACCTAAAAAGAAAAAAAATACTGCCGAGATCAAACACGATGCCTTTCTGGATAAAACAAGATAAAAGTAATGATAATATGCATGAGTGAGAAGTCTTAAGAAAAAACGTGTTGAACTTAAGTGATCTCTGCAGTGATGTGGATCATAAGATGCTTACAATTAGGCAGCTTTTAAACAATGCTGATTTTAATGCCTTTGCTAAGAAATGCCTTCTACTGGCTTTGACATCATTTGGTGTGGTAGAATTCAGAGATATTTGAAGGTCTCCGAATTGTCTCAAAAACTCACTGGGAAACCTGCATTCACTGTAAGGGAAGATCCTCCTGCTTTGAAAAGAACCTGCATAAATGTGGCAGCAGACAGGATGTTAGGATGAAGCCGAAAGGAAGAACCTTTGTAGAATACAGTTGGGTCCTGGTTAACTGTGCCCCTGCATGAAGGGTAAGCTGTGGGGAGGAGCCTCGGTGCTGAGTCCATTCCTAAGAGCCCATCTGATGCATGATCAGGAGTAGCTGAAGCATATGTGGTGTGGCCACAGCTTCCTCTGTGCCTCTGCCTCACACAGCACACTGGGTAGAGTTGGCACACGGGATGCGTTTGGAGGGACTCTAGCAGCGGGTTAGTCTAGAAGGCCACTCAGGCGAGGCATTCACAGCACAGGCGTCCTCTGAAGAACTGGGCTGTGATGTTGTGCCCATCTCCTGCTGAAATCCCATAAAACTCTGCATGTATCCACATACTCAGCCTCCAGAAAGACAAACCAGTGTGTTTGTTTCTGTTGGCAAAAGCAAATCTCATTGCTCAGGTTGTGAGGTTGATTCAAGCATATGCCCCAATTTCTTAGACATTGACGCTAATGAATTTCTAGATTGAACAGATAGTATCCAAGAAAGAGCTGAGTGTTAGGTTCTGAGCACCGTGTTTCAGAACAAGCAGCTCCGTGTGTGCAGCAGCTGCGTCTCTGGGGCAAACGCAGAGCAGCGGCCCGGCTTCTGCTGTTCAGGCGCACCCGCCTGCTCGCCCGCATTCTGGGCTGCAACGTCCTTTCCTCTCTCCTTTTCGACTCACTGTCTACTCTGAGAATCCTCTCCCTGTAAACTACCAACAGGTTAAACACAGCCCATTGTTCTCTTTGAACACTAGCGCACAGTCTTGATTTGGTTTAAAATATTTTGTTGTTGTTGTTGTCGTTACTGCCAAGTACAACGGAGGCAGAATGGCTGAGAAGTAACATTAAAAAAAAAAAAACCTCTGTAAAAATTATCTGGCCAAATGCTTTAGGCTTTAGCTCCTACCTTTCACCGTTGATGGATCAGAGAATCCATTCTTGAGTATTTTGGACACGTAGCTCTTTACCAGAGACCGGCAGATGCTTTCTGTAATGGGTCAGAGAGCTAATGGTTTAGGATTCGTGGTCAGGTGGTTTCTGACAACTTCTGGCCTCTGCTGTTGTATCACAAAAGCAGACACGGCCAGTATGCACACAAAGAGACATGGCAGTGTTCCAATAAAACTTTAGTCACAAAGATAAACTGTAGGCCGGGTTGGGCCTTTGGGCCACCCTGTGCTGAATCCTGCTTGAGCACAAAGGAGGTGGATTGTGCTGGACGTCACTGGCAGGGTTTCGTGGTGATTGTCCTCCCTGCCCAAACCCGCGTCCCGGTCTTAGATTCATAAAGTTCATGATCACTTGCTTTCACTGTTGCTACCACTGACTGCCCCTGCACTGCATGCCAGGCCCTGGGCTGGTTCTCTGTAGCGTTGTTCAATATGACATGCTCCTGTAACAGCTATGGGAGACAGATGCATTGATCTCCGCTTTATAGATGAGGTACCTCCGGCTCTAGGAGGTTAACTAACCCTACAAAGGCCACAGTGGGTTCAGCTCGGCTCAGAGTCTCACCTGCTCCGCCTGCTCCCGCCATAGCTAGTCTGGCTGTGGAAGCAGTCTCCAGACTTAGTAGACACCCCTGGACCCTGGATGTCTGCTCTAGGGACAGGCTTGGGGCACGTAGGAACCACAAGCTCGGGTATACTGAATTTGAAAATGCCTGTAAGAGGCTGAATGCATCAAATGCTTATATTTTTCAGTTTTCGTTTTTCAGGAAACTGAGAGAGCATGTCCTAAGCACTTGAGGTGGTGTTCAAGTCATGGAGCTATGAACATGATAGGCTTCCCTCATGGAGATGAATTTTTTTTTTTTTTTTTTTTTTTTTTGAGATGGAGACTTGGTTAGTTGCCCAGGCTGGAGTGCAGTGGCATGATCTCGGCTCACTGCAACCTCTGCATCCCAGGTTCAAGTGAGTCTCCTGCCTCAGCCTCCCAAACAGTTGGGGCTATAGGCATGTGCCACCACGCCCAGCTAATTTTTCTGTAGTTTTAGTTAAGACAGGGTTTCACCATGTTAGCCAGGTTGGTCTCAAACTCCTGACCTGAAGTGATCTACCCACCTCAGCCTCCCACAGTGCTGGGATTAAAGGCAAGGGCCACCACACCTGGCCAAATTGCATTTTAATTAGGGCCCTCTTTATTAAAGCTATACTAAATGTCTAGCCTCATTTAAAGAAAAGAATGCAACCAATTACACTAAACACTTTCTCTCACTTTCTCTAGCATGTTATCCTTATTTTTAAAAAAGTTGAAAGGCTTCCAAAGGAATCTTACCCTGTCTATGCTCAGGGCTTCTGGCCATCACATCCTGGGTGAACCATGTTCCGTCTGTGAGCTGGCCGCGTGGTGCTCCACCCTGCGGTGTGAGCTCCTTTGAGTTGGTCAAATAGGATGCAAATCAGAGTTGGCTTGTAATTTTGAGGTGCTTGACTTTGTTTTCAACCAGCCCTTGCTTTAAATAAATGCACAGTCCCTGGTTATCCTAATGAATCATCCTGTCCCGGGTATAAAACTACATCACACGTATTTAGATTATTATTTGTATTGAAGTGCATTGAGTCCTTCCCTTCTAAAATGAACCGCAAAAGACACACGTAAACTGTGTTTTTATTCCATGCTGTTTCAGAAGGTAATTTGTTCAGGTGCTCAGATCTGGCAAGAGTCCCTGGACACTCGGTACGTTTAGCTTCTTTGGGGAACCCCAACTTCTATTCATTTTGCAAATATGAAAATGCACACCAGTGACGTATAAGAAATTCTTATGAACGTATGATGGCTTACTTTTAAACACGTTTGAAATCTGCAAGGACAATATTGTCTCTGATCACTGTTAATCTGGCCCCACTGATACACATCCATTTCAAAGTTAGCATTTTGTCATTAAAAAAGAACATGTTAAACATAGGGAGAAAGCAGTTGTTCTTATGAGCAGAAATAAAGAGGGGAAAACATAGAGTTTTATTATTCCTACAAAGTTCACGATAATGAGAGAGGGGGCAACAGATGTCGCGCACTCTGGGACAGTGTGGGGCGTCTTTATTACACTCTTCTCAGGCCATAATGCAGTCGTGGCTGTTGCTAGTGTGGAAAGGCAGTCCACTTCCTAGTATCTCTGGTTCCCTGGTCTGTGGTGTCCCACAAGCACATTTCGTGTGGTCCACTGAGCACAGAGAGGGGGTGCCCACGCTGCCAGGGATCCATCACATCCAAGTTGAAATACTCTCTTTAGTTAGCATCATACAGGAACATTTGCAAAACTACACTGCAAAATTGCGTTTTCTGGAGATTAATGGAGTCACTCTTGTCTTAGATACGAAATACAATCACCAATAAATAAAAGTAGATGACATTACCGAACACCAGGAAATAAGTAGCTCGTTTCCCAATCATTAAAAGGTTACAGCTATGAGCCAATCTATTATTTTCAATAGTAATGTAATGTCTCCAACTGAAGTATTTTCTAACTGGGCTGGGGGGCCTAAGATTCTACTCCTGAGTGGTACGACTTCTCCCTAAAGAAGAGTAACAACTGTTAACCATTGAGAACTTCAGATGAGAACAGGAGTCTTTCTAGCAGCAAGGGCCAGAAACAGCATGGAAAACTCCCCTCCTGCCTGCCCCTGACCACGCAGAACCCTCGGCGTGCCCTGTGCCTGAGAGACAGACGCCGGTGGGAATGAGGCAGAGCGAGTATTTCCTAAGGTAACGTTCAGAGGCTGCCTTGTCACGACTGGAAAGGGTTGGCCAATGAACCAGACAAAGGTCACCGAAAGCACTTGGAGCCAAACACGTAACTGGACACAAAGGCCATAAGGGTCAGGGATGCCCCTCGGGCCCCTGGCGAGCCAGGCGGCCACCGCCACACGCCCTTCTCCAGGCGTCCTGCCCGCCTGAAAAGCATGCCGTGCTCACCCACTTATTAAAGTGCCAGTGTTTGCAGTTTTTCTTCTGGATTTTTGACCTGAAGTTGTTATTCAATTGCCACTTAAAATTTTATCTGATGCCATCTTTAATAGGTGGTTGACAGCAGTGCCATCATATTACGCAGAATGCAGTTCTTTCCAACTTCAAAGTATTTTATAATCATTAATTGAGCCTAACAGCTCTGTGAAATGTGTTACAGAATTATTAGGTTGAGTTTGTTTGTTGCTAGTTGACTCCCTTTTTCTTGTTATTTCATGCGTTTGAGCATATCAGTGGTTTCGCCCAGCTGCCTAGTACCTATTTTGAGGACATGATGTGGTACTAATATAACTTGAATGGCACAAATTGTTCTCATGTTCACGAATGTAACAAAAGTCCTATACCACACTAGTAACTTTCAGGCTGTATTATTTATACAAATATCCTGAACTCTCTTCAAACAATTCTCACAAATGCTACTGAGAGCCCCCGATAGAAAAAAGTGGCTCAAAGGTGGGCACGTCATGGCAGGCTTGGAGTCAGCTCCTAAGACAGCTAAATAGAGCTTGCCTTCGACTGAGCTGTGGAGAAACCATTTTCCATACTCACAGCATCTGCTCTGTTGAAGCTTCCCGTGAATACACCCTTCACATTGCCATGTGTGTCACCCAAATCTGACATGACAACACCTGCTTGTCACCACCACCATGAGATCTTGACGTTGTTTCTCTTGAAGGAAAAAGTATGCTGTCTGCAGAGCACATTCACCCCATCCCAGGGCATAAGTGAGAAAGGAAGCAGCTGCCCTGGCGATGGACCAGGAGGCGGAGGCCCCTGATGTGATGCGGGGAACATGCCCTGTGCATCTGCGGAGCCCCCTCTGTGCAGTGGGTGCCATGAGGGCCATGCTGGGATGCTGGGTTACCTACGAGAGCCCCGTTTAACCTGACACTGGGGCACTTGATGCATCAGACAGCACCTTTGCATTCTCGCTGGCCGATGGCCAAGCTGCGGTTGAACGGCCACCTCTACGCCGCCCCACAGCAGACATGCTGCCGCTGACTGGCTGGCACCTGGGGCTGATTCTGTGTTCAGAAGAGGACAGTCGCCGTGGGGGAGTTGGCACCACTGATCTCGAATCTCACAGCGGTCCTGCTCCACAGCTCTCAAGACAAACACCAGGATTCAGCACTGCTGAGGAGCCCTGGCAGAGGCTGGGATAACCTCGTTTCATATGACCAAGGATGGTTAATTTTTCAACTGCGGGCCCTTGTAGAGGCCATTGTAAGTGTATTTGTTTCATTGCTGGATGGTTGCAGTGCTGGATAATTTTTTTTCACCCACGTGCAGAGATTTCTTTGAAAATTAGAGGGAAACATGCAGGCTTTCTCTGGCATATGTGAGCATGTGGAGGAATTTTCTCAGCCTCCTCTTGAGGACGGTGTCCATGGCAACAGAGGCTGTTCTGTGAAGGAATTCTCAATGAGCGCTAAATGCACGCATGCTGCATCTCCCAGTTCCCTGCACAGAACACTCACTTCCACCGGGATTTCAGGGTTTTCCTTTTAGTGTTATGACATTATATATTAATATAATTTGTTTTTAAACTGCTTATATTTATTAATCCCAGACGTTTTATATAGATCAATATTCCACTGGAGCAATGTCTTAGATATTGTAACTAGGTACAGGCTGCAGTTAGAGACCAGATAGGGATGAGAGTGCTACCGAGATGCAGGAAATCCAGGCTCCATGGTGACTTCAGACCGTCGATTCCACCCATCCGGGACTCAGTGCTTCACGGATCAAGTCAATTTGATCACTATCATGTTTTTATGCAATATAGAGAGCTAATTAACTTTATACACACACACACACACACACACACATATTCCCAAGAGGCATTGCCAATGGACAGTGTAAACAGTAGAATGGTGTAGCTGACAACATTTTCTGTAATAAGAAAGGTAAAATGGGAGTCTTCCTTGTTTCCCTATGCTGAAAATCTTGGGAAGGATCTGTATACAACAAAGAAAAATATTTATATTTTTAGGAGGGCTGGGAATTAGGCAGATAAAATTAGAAAGGAAAAAAGTCTTTCCCTAGCAAATCCCTATGTATGTTGTAGCTTTAAACCATGTAAACAACTTACCTGTAAATGTTTGAAAAGAAAATTTACCTATGTTTCATTAGCAGCTCTTGAACTAATTAGTAGATTAAAATTCTCACAACAGATAGGTGGTGATAGTCAAACATTTATTAAGCACCAACTATACACATGGCAGTTTGCTAGCCTCTTGTAAAACCATATACAATGGTCTTACAAAAAAGCTCAGAGGGTCACAAGAAGCATAACCATCACTGTAAAACAGTTTCCCCCAGTGGTAGAAGTAGGAGACTGCAGGGATTTGGATGAAGACAAGGTGACAGCCGCTGTGGGGATAAGGAAGGTTTCTGAGATAATGTATTCAGGAAAGGGCACACCAGCAAGATGAAAAATGTGTGCTTAATTTGTTCAGCAATCAGGAACCACTGAAGGGTTTGGAATGGAGAAACCTAATCATAGGTCTTGCTTTTCAAGAAAGGTTGTGACTAGTGATCCCTTTCACATAAGGTAAAACAGTAGTACTCACCATTTTACAATTTATAGAAGAGATGCCAATTCCAAGCATATTTTATGAAGTACTTTAAATGTATTGTCCCTTCAGTCTTTATAACACCTCTATCATCAATGGATAAATGGATAGATGGATAGATTGGTGGATGGATGGGTGAGTGGATGGATAGGTGGGTGGATGGATGAATTGGTGGATGAGTGGATGGGTGGATAGATGGTTGGAGGGGTGGGTGGATGGATGGATGGGTGGTTGGATGAATTGGTAGATGAGTGGATGGGTGGGTGGATGGATGGATGGATGAATTGATAGGTGAGTGGATAGGTGGATGGATGGATGAATTGGTGGATGAGTGGATGGGTGGATAGATGGATGGATGGGTGGTTGGATAGATGGGTTGATGGATGGATGGGCTGATGGATGGGTGGCTGGGTTGTTGGGTGGATGGATGGATGGATGGATGCATAAATGGATAGATTAGTGGATGGGTGGTGGATGGATGAGTGGATTTAATGCCTGAAATAACTCACAGCTATTTTATTATTAAAACTTTATTTTGCATATATTTTAATGGAGCTCAAAGGGGTTAAGCAAGCAGCATACAGTCACATGAATGGCTTATGAAAGAGGAAGGATTGGGTCCTTGATGCTGAAGCTTTCATGCCTCACCACTTAAGAGTTAGTGCTGATGAGATCTGCCAATTGGTGAGGAAAAGTATCTACTACAAATAAATGTTTTTATTTAAAAACATATGATATAAAATTCACTTTCTCTCAAAACTTACCAGGAAACATGTATATAACATATAAAACATCAATCAAATTTAATCAAATTTTTTAAAGATTGCAGTAACTCTAGGTCAAATTCAATCGAAGGGCAATGAGTAAACACTGTCAGGCAACCAGACTGGACGAGAGGAACCCTTGCCCTTATCTTACCTAGAAACAAACTGCTTATCTGAGGACTGAAAACTATGCTATGGGTATGAGTAAATTCTGAATATTGTTTTTTTTCATTTTCTATGTGCTATTCTACTGATTTTTACCATCAAAAGTATGGCAAATATATTATTAAATTAGGCCAACATTTAATCCAGTCTTAGTTTCAATGTGGAGGTAGAAGGATGAATGTTATATATGCACCCCTGGCATGAGTTTTGAGCCAGAACTTTATTAAAGAGACCAGTGAGTATGACTTGGTTGAGAAGAAGCAGGATGAGGTCTCACCATTACCCAGGGAACTGGGCTGCTCATACTTCTTTTCTCCGGGAAAGGAGAGAATAGCAGTAGGAAGAGAAAATTTTCTTCCCAGATTTTGAATTTAAACCACTTAGTGGAACAGAGAAGACTTCATTGCAAAACAAAACTGGGAAAAATATTAATAACTCAAGAACAAGATTCTCCGTGGAGACCAGTATCCTTGGGTGATGGGCAGCTCACTGGGTTTGAGTGTTATTTCTGTTGACATCAAGGACTAGGTTCCCAAGGAAGGGAAACTCCTCCTCCCACCCACAGAAATATACATCAGTAATACATGGGCCTCTGAGAACTCAGACACATATCTGGAGAAAAAGAAGTGCCCAGTGAGTTGGGAGAACAAAATGAAATTTAAGGTAAAGTTTAGAAAAAAAAATTATTATACTTATACAAACACAAAAGAGACCATCGGATTCCCATCTTTGGTTATTCTCCAGAGCCAAGGGTAAGTGTATCCGATGATCCCACCCTCACTGGCACCCTATTGTCCTTGAAGTTTGCTCCTGCTGCTTCTCAACCAAACCATACTCACTACTCTCTGTAAAAAAGTCCTGGCTCAAAACTCGTGCCAGAGATGTATAAATAACACATCCTTCTGTCTCCAGATGGAACGTAATATTGGATTCAATGTTGACCTGACTTTAATATACCTGCCGCAGTTTTGGTAATTGACAAGGTAAACATAAATGCAACCACACACAGCCAATATAGAACAATATATTGAGGATGGACAGGGTGAGGATGGAGAAGGCCTAGGGCACCCACTCCCACTCAACAGATTCTGCTCTCCCTGTCAATCGCAGGTCTTTTAGAA
The DNA here is from genome assembly GCA_963573385.1 of Cacajao melanocephalus. NCBI lineage: Eukaryota > Metazoa > Chordata > Mammalia > Primates > Pitheciidae > Cacajao > Cacajao melanocephalus. Next base: position 167,219 of record CAUYLG010029101.1, read on the forward strand.
TGCCCTAGGCCCTAGTCAATAATTGGCAAGCCTTGCCACCAAGTTACTGGAAGAAAACAAGACAGTCTAAATTAAGCTACCTTTCTTAGTCTTACTGTGAAGGTAATGGAACCCGTAACTTAAAAGGCACGGCTATAGTATTTGACTTGCAGCAGAAGTACCTTTTGACATCTTCAGGGTATCTGGTGATCTTGGGTTAGTTATAGATAACAGCCATACTGTTTTCACTCTTTGTTAGGACATTTTAACCAGAGCTTAAAATGAAACAAAATGGATTTTGCTAAGTAAATATGTGCACCTCTATCTTCTCACCACATTAAATAGCAATTAGGTTTTGAGACCCAATGTAAATAAGTGCAGTAATAACATTTCCCAGAGAAGGACCCAGAACAGCGAGTGCTGAAAATTTTCTCTGGGAAGCCTTTTACTCTCTGTGCTGTGTCTCTTAAGGACATTCCATTTCGAGACCTGTTTTCCATGAGCCTTTCAGAAACTTTTATGAATTAGCCCTTAGTTTCCTAATTTTCTATCAGCTCTATTTTTCTTAAATGAAAAAAAAAATGGCATTTAAAAATTGCAACATAGAGTCCCCTGGGAAGACTGAAAGCTACATGTTCTCTTTTATTTTGGTGCACACAGAGTTGATTTGCTGAGAATCAGAGGAAATAGAATCAGTCCATTTGTCAGCCATGCAGCAGCAGTAACTTACACTTTGGGAATGATCATATCAGCTAAGGAAATCATATTGTTAAAAAAAAAAAAAAAAGAAAATGAACAAAGGAGCTACATCTGAAACCTTTGGAAGAGGGAGGCAGGGCCCATCTGCAATGATTTGTCTTTGTTTTCAGTTCCCTAATGCTTTTAATGGGCTGCCTAGCGGTGCTTGTGCTAAATTCCGTGCTCCGTGCTGGGCTGGGCTTGCTTCCTGCAGATCCAAAACCTATTTCTGTCTCTCCCCACACCTTTTGGGAGGTGCAGGGGATAAAGTTTGTTGGCAGGTTGCCCAGCTCCCAGGATGGTCACTGCAGACCCCGCCACCTGTCTTTAGATGCTCCAGACTGCGCTTAATTTCACCATAGGGTGTGGTGCAAACACAAATGATTTATAGACCTTGTGTTCTCTGCTGGCTGGTGCTTCCAACCTGACTGAATATCTCAACCATCGCAAACTAGTCTGTCACATCCGTGTTTGTGTTTCTGTTTTTCTTTTGTTTGTTTTTACAAAGGTCAACTGGGAAGTTGCTGGGCTAGGTGATTCTTTGCTGTGGAGATGCCCCCTGCCTTGTGTCTGCAGGGCGTTTAGCAGAACCCCTGGCCTCCACCTACTGGATACCAGATCACCTTCCTTCCCAGTGTGACACCAAAAATGTGTCCAGACATTGCCAAATCCTGTCTGGGAGGCACACTCTCCTGCTGGTCTAGAACACAGGCAAACTCATGGCTCAGGATAATCTAATGCAACAAATTATTTAAACTCTACCTGAAGTGAGTTTATTGAACAGAGTATGTTAAGAACCAACACTGTGTGACCTAAGACAGGTGGTACTTGGGTTTAATATCCACATGATATTATTCAATGTCCAGACCCTTTAAAAAGCATAATTTATTCGTGTTGTTAAAAAGACATCTGTCTCCTGAAAAATAAATTGACTTATAAAAGCCTTGAGAAAAGAAGCCTAGGCTGGGTGTGGTGCCTCACGCCTGTAATCCCAACACTTTGGGAGGCCAAGGCAGGTGGATCATGAGGTCAGGAGATCAAGACCATCCTGGCCAACACAGTGAAACCCCGTCTCTACCAAAAATATAAAAATTAGCTGGACATGGTGGTGCATGCCTGCAATCCCAGCTACTTGGGAGGCTGAGGCAAGAGAATCGCTTGAATCAGGGAGTCAGAGATTGCAGTGAGCCGAGACCACACTACTGCACTCCAGCCTAGGCGACAGAGACTCCATCTCAAAAAGAAAAAAAACAAAACAAAAGTATAAGCCCACAGGAATGCCGGAGCAATATGTGAATTGCCACAATGTGATCTACACTGTGTGTGTGTGATCTGTGCTGCACGTGCATGACCTACACTGTGCATGTGTGACCTATGCCGTGTGCATGTGATCTATGCCGTGCATGCGTGACCTGCACCATGCGCGTGTGACTGTGTGTGATCTATGCCGTGCAGTGTGACCTACACCGTGCACGTGTGACCTACGCCATGCACGTGTGACAGTGCGAATGTGATCTATGCCATGCACGTGTGACCTACGCCGTGTATGTGTGATCTACGCAGTATGCATGTGATCTTCATGTGTGAATGTGTTTGCATTAGTAGAAAGGAATATCTGAGATCGGGCCATTGCTAAAGAAAGGCAGTTCAACTGGCTTGTAGTTCTGCAGGTTGCACAAGCATGGCACCAAATGCTCCTGGTCTGGGACTCAGGAAGCTTCCAGTTATGATGCAAGGTGAAGAAACAGGTGTTTCTATAGAGCAAGAGCAGGAGCAAGAGGGCAAGGGGGGAGGTGCCACACTTTTACACAACCAGATCTTACATGAGTTCAGAACAAGAACTCACTCTTCAACAAACGGATGGTGCTCAGTCATTCATGAGAATTCTGCCCCCATGATCCAATCGCCTCCCACCAGGCATCACCTTCACCACTGGAAATCACATTTCAACATGAGATGTGGAGGAGATACACATCCTCACCACAGCATATACCCAACGAGTACTGATGACTCATCATATACCCGATGAGTACTGACGGCTCAGCATATACCCAACGAGTACTGGTGGCCATGACACTGTGCAGCCAGGATGCTCCCCTCACATCCTTGCCCTCTTCTCGATCTCTGTGAACTTAGGTAAGCCGCATGGCCGCAGACATGCAAATTTTCACCACCATCTCCATCAGCCTCTTTGAGTCATTGTGACGCGGAGTTTCCACTGTGTAAAAGCCCTCTGTCAACTCCACAGCTCTGTACAATTGGCCACTGTGTGTTTGTGTTACTTTTGCTAATCTTGTGTGTGGCCTAGTGAGATAAGAAGGTATAGAGTGCCCTGTGTACCCCAGAGAAGCCTGGCCTCTACTTGAGAAGATCATGTTGACGGGAAGAGGAAACTAAAGGAGTTAAATGACCCAACGAGCCCACAGGAAGAGACTGCAGAGCACTCACCTGAGGGCCAGGCTGGGACCAGGGAGAACACATGGGTTCCAGGGGCTGCAGCAGTCCTATTGGCAGCCACAGACACAAGAAAGCTCACTCCAGCCTCACTGCCACATGACAAAGCAGGAATCAGAGGGGAGAAGCAGAGGGAGGTACTGCTGCAGCGCCGTAGCCACCTAGGAATCCCACGGAATAGAGAAGGTGCCTTGGAGCAGTAAACACTGGGCTTAAAGCAGCAGGAGGAGGCCGGGGAAGGAGGCCAGGGAAGGGATGTTGCTCCTGTGGTTGCAGGGAGATTAGGCGAGGTAGCAGAACAGAGGTTAAGGGAGTCTGGGGCCACGAGGATGAGGGGTGCTGCAGCCTGGCCGCCGCTGGCATGAGAGGAGCTGGGCACTCCAGCTCACAGCCCGTGATTATGACACTTTATCCTGATGCTCCCACTGGCATGAGAGGAGCTGGACACTCCAGCCCACAGCCCGTGATTATGACACTTTTCTGATGCTCCCCTCTCAGTCTCACAGGGCCCCAAACAGCATGGGGAAAATGGCTCTAAAAGGAGAAGTTTCTCAGGAGAAACTGACACGGCAGCCTTTAGTTCAAGGAGAGAACCCCAGGGCCTCTGCCCGGGAGCACAGACATGGTATTCTCAGAGTGCCTGGCACACAGTAGATCCTCAGGAAGGTGAGCTGAGGGTGGGGTCACGCCACACTGTCCGCATCTGCAATGCAGACCCACCCCTGAAAGGAACAAAAGCAGAGATTCATGCTCCAGTCCTGGCGTCTTTGGAGAGCCTTTCACCAAGGCTCCTCGTGTCAGAATGAGGAGACACGGGGGTGTTTTCTGCGTTTTGTTTTCATTTTTTAGATGGCAGTATTTAAAGTTAGATTTCACAGAAGGAGGTGTTCCGGTTATTTGGAAAATCTCCCCTGAGTTGACTTGGATGTGGAAGACGTTAGCAAATAGCTTGTCCAGGAACCTGACCAACCTGAAAAGAACGAACTCATATTGGACAGAGACCAGCCATGAGAAACAAGAAACAGAGGCAAGGCCTGACTGCTGCCTCTGGAAGGGAGTGGAGGGAGGGCTCCCGTACCCTCTGAGGCCGCTGAGCACTATGGCACCCACAGCGTCCGCACAGAAGTCCCTTGCTCAGCGGGAGTGTTGTGAGCCGCGAGCCAGAGCTTCGTGGCGTCCTGGAGAGACCTGCCTCGGATGACTTAGTGAACAGAAAAATGATAAGAGAAGAATAGAAATCCTGATTCAATGCCTTTTACTTCTGTTATTATAAAAATAAAAGGCACTTTTTAAATATTCACTGTGGCCATTCTTTTGTGATGAAGCTCAATGATCATTGTTAATAAAATATTTAAATTACAAACTCAATTGTCAATCACACACGAAGCATATGTAAGACCCACATATGGGAGCCACACCCCCATCTGTGAACGTCCCACGCGTGAAGCATGAGCCATGGCCTGGAATGTCCACCTTCGCCAGGGCTCCTCCTCAACGTCAGCTGGGGCCGACTCACAAACCAAAGCTGTGCTCACAGCTCTCTGTGCAATTCCCCCTGGGCGTGATGGTCGGAGGACACCGTATCTGACCACAGCTTCAACTCGCATGTGACAGCTGGACAGAATAAAGTGCTGAGTGCGAATGGTCAGGGGGTGCCCGACGCAATGAGGAGAGCCCACGCTCGTGTCTTTATTCGGGTGAGGATGCTGGTGTCTTGCCAAAAAACCTTTGGCTCGTAGATTGCAGAGAGAAGCCACAGGCAGACGCCCACAGATGGAAAGAGGCTGCTCTCCTTTCCTCACTGACTCAGACACAATAAAGACCAAGAACTCCTTGAGACGGTGACCCCAGGCAGCCGTAGGTGGGGGTTCACAGGACAGCTCCCCCGATGTGAGGTGCGGACCTGCTTCTGGGGCGTGTCCTGCCCAAGCAGGGAGGAGTTTAAAGCAAGGAGGGTTTTGTCAGGTAGCATAGGCTCAGCTTCTCATGAGGCTACAGTCCTTACGCATTCAGGGCCTTCAGGACCGTTTTCATAGAACTTATATTACAACTGATGCCTGTACTGAGGAGCACTGATGGCACCAGGCCCTTGCTGGCCCTCCAGGTAAACTCAGCCTCGCCAGGCCCCATCCTCACTTGGAGAGAGGTGAGTTGGCAGAGGTGGGCTCAGGTGGCTGGGACACTGTCGCTTCTGTTGCCTGCACTGCTGTGTCCCAGAAAGCCCCTTTTTCCCAGGGACTAAAGGGAAACTTAGCTCAGCCCTGGCTTCTGTCACAACGTGGGGGCAACCCCTGGAACACAGCTCTTCTCCCTCTCCACCTCTTTGTCTCTGTTTTTGTCTCTACGAAAGTCTAGGAGGTTTTGTGGTGTTTACATCGTCTGATCATTTTTTTATTACATATCAAAGCAAATTCGAGACCCCTGCCGGACTGGGTTCCCCAGAGATACAGCTCACCTGGAGGGTGACAATGGGGCTGAATGCTCGATGTGAGAACTTTCTAGTTTGTGATAATCCTTTTTAAAAAGATTGGGGATGATACATTTGAGGGCGATGCACTCTAATGAAAATGCTCTTTAAGAAGATGGTAAAAATAAAAAAAATTTTACTATGTTTTTGTTACTTTCAGTTCATCCTCTTTAGTTACAGATTTTATGTCCATGAATTTGCCTACTTAACACAAATGTATTGTAACCTGGAAATTGATGCTTGGGGTGCATTCACAGTTATGGGCACACCCATGCAGGGAAGCGGAAGTCTGCTGCCCAGCGCACAGGGTCAGCTGCGAAAGGGCAGGGCGGTGCCCGGTCTCCCGACTTCAGCTTCCGGCTGTAAACAACAGTCCTCTTTGAGGCCTAGTTGCTACCTTGTTTGTCGCTTTTTGGTGATTCTACTGCTCACAACAGCCTCCAAGTGCAGAGCTGAGCTCCGTGTAGTGTTTCTAACCGCAAGAAGGCTGCTACGTGTGGCACAGGGAAAGCACGTGTGCTGACAGAGGCCCTCCTTGCAGGCAGGAGTAGCTGGCTGCAGCATGAGTTCAGCGGTAGTGAATCAAATGCGCACACCTTGTTTCATGCTCTTCTCTTTACCGTGCTTCACAGATAGCATTTGTTTCATAAATGGGAGGTTTGTGGCAACCCTGCGTCAATCAAGTCTATGCATACCATTTTTCCAACAGCGCTTGCTCATGTAATATCTGTGTGACATTTTGGGAGTTCTTACAGTATTTCAAACTTTTTAATTATCATTGTATCTGCTTTGTTTATCTGTGATCAGTCATCTTTGATGTTACTATTGTAATTTCTGGAGAGCACCACAAACAGCAACCATTTGAGATGGCAGACTGGACTGATAAACATGGTGTGTATGCTGACTGCTTCACCCACCAGTCATTCTTCTCTCTCTCTCCTTCTAAACTGGCCTCCCTGTTCCCTAAGGCACAAGAATGTTGAAATTAGGCCAACGAACAACCCTACAATGACCTCCAAATATTCAAGGAAAGGCACAGTTGCGTGTACCTCACATTAAATTTAAAGCTAGAAATGATTAAGCTTAGTGAGGAAGGCATGCTGAAACCCACGATAGGTCAAAAGCTAGATTTCTTGTGCCAAACAGCCAATTTGGAATGCAAAGAAAAGTATTCTTGAATAAAAGTAAAGGTACTACTTTAGTGAACATAAGAATAATAAATAAATCAGCCTTATTGCTGATATGGGGTAAGTTGTAGTTGTCTGCATAGAAGATGACAGCACCCACGATATTCCCTTCATCCAAAGCCTCATCCAGAGCAAGGCTCTAACTCTCCTTAATTCTGTGAAGTCTGTGAGAGATGAGGAAGCTGCAGAAGAAATGCCTGAAGCTGGCAGAGGTGGGTTTATGAGGTTCAAGGAAATAAGTCATCTCTGTAACAAAAGTGCAAGGAGAAGCAGCAAATGCTGATGGAGAAGCTGCAGCAAGTTCTCGTGAAGATCCAGCTAAGATCATTGATGAAGGTGGCTACACAAGCAACAGATTTTCCATGTAGATGAAACAGCCTTACACTGGAAGAATATAAGCCACCTAGGACTTTCATAGCTGGGAAGGAGAAATCAATGCCTGGCTTCAAAGCTTCTAAAGACAGGTTGATCTCTTCTTAGAGATCTCTTAATTGCAGCTGGTGACTTTAAGTTGAAGCCAATGGTTATTTATCATTTCAAAAAATCCTAGGGCCCTTAATTATTACATAAATCTACTCTCCTCATGCTCAGTAAATGGATCAACAAAGTCTGGATGACAGCACATCTGTTTACAACGTGGTTTACTAAATACTTTAAGCCTACTGTTGAGACCTACTGCTCAGAAAAAAAAAAAAGGATTCATTTCAAAATACCACTGCTTATTGACAATGTGCTGGTCACCCAAGGGCTCCGATGGAGATGTGCAAGGACATGAATGTTGTTTTCATGCTTGCTAACTCGACAGCCTTTCTACAGCCATGGATCAAGGAGTAATTTCAATTGTCAAGTCTTATTATTTAAGAAATAGCATTTAGAAGGCAATAACTGCCATGGATAGTGATGACTCCGATGGATCTGGGCAAAGTCAGTTGAAAACCTTCTGGAAAAAATTCACTATTGGTGATTCATGAGATGAGGTACAAATAACATTAGCAGAAGGCTGGGGTGGATTCCAACCCTCATGGATGACTTTAAGTTCACTGAAGACGTCAGTGGCCGATATAACTGCAGATGTGGTGGGAATAGCAAAAGAATTATTAGAAGTGGAGCCTGAAGATGGGACTGAATTGCTACAATCTTGGGATCGATGTTGGATGGATGAGGAGTTGCTTCTTAAGGGTGAGCAAAGCAAGTGGTTTCTTGAGATGGAATCTACTCTTGGTGAAGATGCTGTGAACATTGTTGAAATAACAACAAAGAATTTAGAATATCACATAAACCCAGTTGATAAAGCAGCAGCAGGTTTTGAGAGGACAGACTCCAATATTTGAAGAATTTCTAAGGTGGTTAAAATGCTCTCAAACAGCATCATGTGCTACAGGGAAATCTTTAGTGAAAGGAAGATGTGGAAACAGTTTTCCAGTAGAGGTTTTCCAATAGATATGGAAAACTTCATTGTTGCCTTATATAAAGAAATTGCCACAGCCACCCAACCTTCAACAACCACTACCCTGATGAATCAGCAGCCATCAACATGGAAGCAAAACCCTCCATCAGCACAAAGATGGCCATTCTGTGAAGGCTCAGGTGATCCTTAGAATTCTTGAGCAGTAAGGCAGTTTGAAATTAAGATATGTACATTTTTAAATATTATGCTATTGCACATGTAATAGACCACAGTGTCATGTAAACGTATCATTTACATGCACTTTTTGGTAATGAAAACGTCGTATAGCTTTCTTTATTACAGTATTCTCTTTATTGTGGTGGTCTGATGTGAGCCTGCAATATCCCTGAGGTATGCCTGTATTAAATAGGGCATGTTTAATCAGAAACACACATAAAACAAGTTTATGTTTTGATTTGTTGACAAAGACATTGTGAGCAGAGGCTCTCAGGAAACTAACCCTGAATCTCCTCCAGAAGCAATGGCTCCGAATCCTTAATTTCCGTTTGCTCTGGTGTTATAGGATGTGATTCCCATGAATAATGGCAACAGCAATTATCATACATATCCCTGTGTGTGATACTTACAGAGGGATGGGATGGGGACAAGCTTGAATTCAGCATAGATTCTAACTCAGACTCTCCCACCTGCCTCATTTAATGTTTGAAGGACAAAGAACAGGAATTGCTATGTCCGGCGTGTTTTGTATATTATCTCATTTAATGTTCACAGGAACTGAGTGCAAATGTTATTACATGTTTTCACTGCCAGAAAAAGGTCAAGTGACTTTTCTAAGACTATTTAATGAATCAGTAGAGGGGAGGAGGAGATACAGAGGGGAGGAGTGGAAGAAAAGGAGACAGACAGAGAGACAGAGACAGAGAGAGGGAGAGAATACCTGAACCGGGCCCGCACCTCCCAGCTCCATTTCCTCCTACTCTGTGCTGTTAACCTCTGCCCATCCATATAATGAGAATATTGGACCAAATGTGTGCACAGAGTCCTTCCAGCTCTCATATGTCTGCATTTCTGCTGATGTTTAAGACTTGCTGCACACACCATGTAAATGACAGTCGTTTTCCACGTCCTCTCTAGATCCCACCTCCCAACAGCCCTTCATGAAACACTCTCGAGATTTCTACTTATTTCATGTTTGTAGCTTTATTAGGAAAGACCTAAAAAGAAAGGAGAGATGGATCTCCTGAGGCTCTGCTCTTCCAGCCATTCCCTACCCAGGCATTCAGTGCTTACAGCAGTTTTAGGTACATTAGCAAACGCTCTGTAAAGCACTTCTGCAGCACTTCCTGAAGGATGGCTGTGCAGTCTTCCTTTGCAAGCCTAATTGTAACTGGTGTATTTAAAATGAGATTGCTTTAACAATAAAGCAACTAGATCCCCAAAATTGCTCAAAGTTAAATTACTTTAGACCTGACCCCCTTATTGTAAATTCCAAATAACAGCACGTTTCATATTTTCCTCCATGTGTAAAGCCAGAGAGTTCCTTTCTTTTTTGTGAAATCAGTTTCTGCAGATGTGTCCTACTGATGTATCTAATGGTATTAGTATCCCACTGTTTATCATAGTCATTATTTGGTAAATGTCTTTTAAAACGTAACAGAAATGATAAAAACTCTTTCTTTTGACAAACATACTTTTTAAAAACACAAAAAGCAGGAAAATGTTTTTTGGTAGGATTCAGTCTGTATTTGGAGAGTACTTGAGAGTGCTGTTTTATTACGGTTTGATTTAAAAAACAAGATATGCTTTTGCTTTGAATAGGATACAACCCTCATAAAATTGGTCGTAATTGTTAAGTTCAAATTGCTGATGACATTCTTTTTTAAAAGTATTATTCAGATTAGAAGCGTGGCATCACTTTGGGTACTCTAATCTGTACTGAAGCTCACTCAAGTGAAGTAAAATTACATATTACATAATGTTTTTTTATACTGGGACTTATAACTGGCTCTCCTTTGTTTCCCAGTAAATCAACCCCTTTTGAATCAGATCTCCTGTTAGTGTGAGTTGGATGCAGCCGGCCCTGCTCCCACCGGCTCCATCCACCTCATCCCCCAGCAGTGCCTGGGATTGTCTGACTGCAGGCCCCAGGGTAAGGGCTACATCCACTGGTCACCCTAGTGATTCCCAGGCCAACAGCCTCCTGTGATTTTCCAGTCATGAGTACAGGTCTCACCACCAGGACTGCAAACGCCTCATAGAACAGTGTCTCATGAGACAGGAATCCTCCTCACTGAATTCCTCGTGCTCGTGGTCCTGTGTGTGGCACTTCCGTGGAGGAGAAGGGCTCGCAACTGCCCACAGCATTTCTCACTGGTGCCAGTGCTGCTGTCCTGACACATCTGATTTTCCGTACTTCTAGAGAAAGTGAGTCAGTCATCACCTTCTCTTCTGTGATGCTATGCCAAGGCAAACCAGCCCCTCCACACACCGCCTTTCCCCTGTTACTGGGTGGCTACTGCACTGTATATGGCTCAGTTCTCTTTCGTGATGCCATGCCAGAGCAAACCAGCTCCTCCACACACCACCTTTCCCCTGTTGCCGGGTGGCTATCGTGCTGTATATGGCTCAGTTCTGGTGCTGTAATGAGCCACAGTCATTCACTGCTCACCACATGCCGGCACTCTTCCCCGTGCTGTTGGCTACAGGACCTCTTGTTTACCCCTCCGAACCATCCTGCCAGTTAGATGTTTACTCATGTGTTACAAGGGAAAAAAACGCTCAGAGAGGCTGACCAACTCAGGCATGATCACAAAGCTGGTACGTGGTCAAGCCCAGGCTGTGGAGCCCCAGGAGACACGCGTGGTCTTGATAGCGGATGGTTCTCACATTAGCAAGCTGTCACTGACACATTCCATGCTTAAAAGCCATTATAGATTAGTTTTGAATGCCTCAGTCTTTCATTTTCATTTTCTTTTGACTTGATCTATTTGTAGTAACTCTTCCCAGAGAAGCACTGGGTACTCCCCTACAAATGAGTCACGTTTGGATAATAGGAACTACATTCAGTTCATGGACAGGGAACGTGGCGGTTGTTAAAAACCAAGACTAATAAGCACACATCATATTTGATTTAGGGCCAAGCTCTTATTGAAGAGATTCTAAAATATTTTGAAAAGCCGACCTTGCCTATGCTGTATGAGATGTTTTTGTTAATCGATGGAGCCCAGCAATTTGCCAGATGTTGTGTGATCCCCTCAGCGGCACAGATGAACCTGCAGGTCGCCTCCTGCATGTCCTTTCAGGGCTGACCTCAGAAGCCTGACCCATGGAGCAGTCACCTAAAGCTTCACCTTGTCTATTACCTGTGGCACCCTAGTCTTTCTCCAGTGATGAGAAATTTCCTAAAGAAAGAAAAAGGGAAGAACATTAATGGCATTAAGAATTTTGTAAAATGTGCATATCAAGGCTTTCAGCTTATTTGGCATTGTAAACCTATCATTTAAAAAAAAAAAAAAAAAAAAAAAGAAGGCCAGGTGAGGTGGCTCACGCTTGTAATCTCAGCACTGTGGGAGGCCGAGGCAGGTGGATCACGAGGTCAGGAGTTCAAGACCAGCCTGGCCAACACAGTGAAACCCTGTCTCTACTAAAAATACAAAAATTAGCTGGGCATGGTGGCAGGCACCTGTAATCCCGGCTACTTGGGAGGCTGAGGCAGGAAAATCGCTTGTACCCAGGAGGTGGAGGGTGCAGTGAGCCGAGATTGTGCCACTGCACTCCAGCCTGGGCTACAGAGCCAGACTCCACATCAAAAAAAAAAAAAAAAAAAAAAAGACGACAAGCATAGTCTCCAATATTCATAGTACCTGGACTCTACCTGTAATCAGGAAGTCCCCTGTAATGCACACGAGACTGAAAGAGAAGCTGGAGGCAGCGTCAGGCAGGTGATGAACTGCTGGCTCTGACCGTGGTGCCCAGGGAGTTACATGTGGAATCCTGGTTGCGGGGGACAGTGGGGTCAGCTAGGGCTCACATGATTCATCCCTCAACTCAGAGGGCATTGGAGCCTGGGAAGTCAGGGATATTTTCTCTTAAAACAATGCTATTTGGCTTCTTTTTCAGCATAATGAAATGATTCTGCTTTGAGAATGCTATGGCCTGCATGAGGCAGGCAGGGGGCATCTGAGGGGCAGGCATCACCAGAGCTGTGAGGCAGGTGCAGCAGCGCAGGTGCAGGACGCCAGCTGAGTAAGAACTAGGAGGAAAAAGAGGAAGCCAAAGGTGTCTAACAAATAAGGAAAGAATCTTCACGAGGGGAAGTTCTGAGAAACTACGTAAGCAAGCCCGTTGTGTGAGATCCAATCAGCAGAGAGTGGCTGAGAGCGGAGGCCTGGGGTTCGGCCACCTGGGCTCCGTTCCTAGTCTCAGAACCAACAGCAGGGCAGGCAGATAGCCAGGCACCATCAGCTAAGGGGGTGATGAGCCACTGGAGGTTGTCACGATTGCAGAGTGATTCTGTATATGAAATGTCTCCGGTTTTATTAATTACAAAGTGAGTACAAATTAAAATGATGGGACAAACCGGCATGTTGGCAAGTTACAGGCTTTCTTCTGTTCCAAGATTGACTGCCTATTTCTCAACCATTGGCTGTAGCACTTCACCCACCGCCTTCCATAAGCACTGTGTACAAGTATAAAATGAATAGTATAGAAAATAATGTTTAAAATAATATAATTATGCAAATAATTTTCTGTTTAAATGCATATGCCTTATTATGTGGATTGGTTTAACAGCTCTGTGCTTTGATGGAGTGCTCGGTTGACACGGTGTTGATCTTTTGTGCTATATTATGTAGATATATTAGTACATCTCTTACTAATGCAGCATGTCAGTAAACTGTGAGGTCTGGCACTCCATACATACTGTTCCCTTCATTTCAATCTTACTTCTTTATCAAGACAGAGGCGTGTTATAAGCAGCAGGATCCTAAGAAGTAAGGTCACAGTGGTGTATTCCTTCATTTTTCTTAGAAATCAGAATGACGTCCAACAGAAACAATAACAATTGTTTACGGAATTTTTATAAGAAATACTAGCGGTAGGTTGAGATTCCATTCCCTTCTCCCTGGGTTAAGCCCACCTATGGAGGGGCTGGGAGAAAAGGGAACACCCAAACGCATTCATCATGAAAAAGAGGGAGGTTGTGGATCAGGAAAGCAAGCAGAGACAGAGGGGCCAGAGAGACAGGTGCATGGGGGTCAATTCCAGCAGCATATGTGGGTCGATTCCAGCACCTGTGTGGAAGCCAAGCTGCTCCAGCATCTTACGATCTGGGCTCCAGCTAGAGCATGAAACAGTAGGACTCTGTGGATCAAATTCAATTTTTCCAACATTATTGAGTGTTCATTATGTCCCAGGCACTGAGTGAAGCACTAGGATACTATTATGAATAAGGCTCATTCTGCTTGGCACTTTGAGAAATGTACAGGGCTATAAAATTAGAACCTAAACAACCATGACAAATGGCAGAGCGTGCCAAGCCTTTGGGAGGTCTCCCACAGGGTGAGAAGAATTCAAAGAAGGAGAAGCTGTTCTCAGGATGAGAAAGGGACCAGCATGGACTTGATGGAGAAGGTTGCATTTGAGACAAGTCTCAGAGTTGAACAGGAGTTGGAGAGACAAAGAAACGTAAAGGCAAATCGCTGGGAACGTGCCCGTGAACACATGCAGGATGGAAATACTGGTGCCACACAGGGTCAGGTGCACTCAGCTACTTAGACAGTGGGGGTCTCTAGAGGATTAGGGGCAGGGGGGTAACACAGCCAGCAGTGAGTTCAAGGGACTTGCCTGAGCACATGTGCAGAATAATCAGAAAGCCAAGAGGTATGCACATAGCTCCAGTGCCATCATTTAAAAATGATGGAGAAGGTGGAGCAGTTGTTAGAGAAAAGAAAGTGCGTATAAGAGGACTGCAGAATTTCACCATGGGAGGGCAGAGGTGCAAGGAGAAGGCGTGGTCAGAGAAGCTTCCTGACCACAAAGCCTGATGACCACAGCGTGGCCAGAGTCGTTTAGAGACTCGGAGGGTGAGGAGGGCTGGCGAGGGGCTGCAGCCTCGGCCTTGTTGCCTCTGGTGGGCTTCATCACATGACTGTGCCAAGCACATCTGTCAGATAATAACCACTGTTTCTTCCTCCAACGTTTACACAAGGCTATACTGTAGATGATTATTTTACTAATTATTTCCTTTCCCAATTAAATCTTTGTATTCATCATCTGTTTCTGTGTAACAAATTAGTATTTAGTTGCCTAAAATAGCTTGCTCAGTATCTCACCATTTCTGTGGGTTTGGAATTCAGGCCTGACTTGGCTGGATCCTCCTCTTAGGGTCTCTCACAGGCTGCAGCCCGTGGTCACTTGGGACCTCAGTCCTCTTAGGGTTCCAGCAGACCGATCGCCTCCTGGCTTACGCAAGGACTGTTGCCCAGACTCAGTTCCTCCAAGGCTGTGGACAGAGCTGCTGCCCCTTGCTGGCTGCTGGCTGAGGAGCCCTTTCCACTCCCCCCAGGGCCAGCCAAAGCAAATTCAAGGGGCCGTGGGGAGACGACCTGCAGAAAAACTCTCAGCGTTTTCTAACCTGATCATGGAAGGGGCATCCCATCACTTGCTGGTGTATCCTGTTTTTCACACACAATGCAGTCATCCAGTTATACCGAAGAGAGGCAATTCCACATGGCATGAACACCAGGAGGTGGAGTGAGCAGGAACTGCGGAAAGCTGCCTGCTCTCTTCTTTAGGGCAAGAACTGAATTTTCCATTTCTTGTTAGCCCTTTTGATCTATAATAAAATGAGTCTAGGAAGTCATCAGCACACTGGCATATTGATTGAGTGGTCTACCTCCCCTCTAAGCTCTCTTATTCCGTTTCCTGCCTGCATCCCTGGCACCAGTGCTGGTTTTATTTTTCTCTTTTGCTCAGTCCTGCTCCTCTCCAAAGTGTCAAATTTCCCACTGCTTTTCCTTGTTACTGGTCTGAAAAATTGTAAGATTCCAGATTCTGGTTAAACCAGTTTCCTATTAATAACCTTGCAGGAAAGGTGGCTTGCAGCGGCAGTGGATAGGCTGAAGTAACTGTAACGTTACTCAGTCACTTCAGACAGTGCCGTAGATGAGCTCGTCAGCCCTGCAGGCCTGTGTTGGTCCCACCTGGAAAAAGCTGAAGACAGCTGTGAGGCGGGGCTGTCAGATCTCTGCCCATCCGGGCCACTCCTGCGCTTGTGCAGGGCATCCTGCTGCCAACCATACTGCATATCAGGAAATGTAACTGGTTGCCACCACTCATCAGCCACCTGATTGCTACCCAGGGCAAGAGCTGAGTGGGGGATTGGCATGAATGAGCACAGGTGTAAAGGATTGAGAAAAGCTTCAGCCCTTAGAAAGGGCAGATATTTCTTCAAAGCACAAGTATTCTGATTGGCTTAGAGTGCATTGCATTTAAAACCAGTGAAGACACCTTCCGCCTCATCCCTAGCGGTAACATTGGCATCTTTCTAGCTGCGTGTGAGCTCACAGCTCATGAGCACCGTTCATGTCTCTGGTTCTCATGATGACTCACTTTTCAGGGCCATGCTGAGGATTCACATCATCTCTTTCACTCATTTTCAGGCCCCTTGAGATGTATCTTGACTGGGAGGAGAGAGCGGGGTTGGCTGACAAGATGCCAAGTTCCTCCCAATGTTCTTCCGCTCTAATCAAGCATGAGGTCTTGGACAATGAGGAAATTGCTTAGGGAGGTAGGCTGTGGTGTTTGTATATGTCTGTCCAGCATATCCTAAATCCACTGGTTTTATTCCTAATCACGCAATAGTCTTCCCTTTCCAACTGGGGAAACTTCAAAGAGATTGCTTTGTTTTCTGAAGGGCTGTGAAGATCTAGATATCTCCAGTAAGAATCTGTGCTATACTAACAGCATGATAAAATCTCAGTGCATTGCTTCTAGAACTCTGTCCCCTCACTAACGTGGCTGTTGATTTTTGAGTTCCCATAAAGCATTTTCACATGATGGTTCTATTACTATAGATGTTACAATGTTACATGCCACATTTGGAGGAAAAAACAAATGTTCTCAACTCATGGCCATGGAATGCCAGTCAGAGCTTCTGATGTGCAGCTTGGCTGAAGGCATGTGACATCTGCCCTTGTCACCTACAACGGCGTCACCTGCTCACGTAAAACTTGAAGGAATGAGAGTGTTTGTCAATGACTTTGAAAAAGACTAACAAATGAATTTGACTTAACTTTTATGTTACTCAAGTTCTCATAACTTCAAACAATGTTAGTTCAATCCCCGCATCAGTGTTTCCTTTGAAAGCTTGAGCAACTGAACCAAGCTGGTACATCTCAGTTTCGTCATTTGTAAAACTGCCCCAGGTGTTTACATAGCAAGTTGTATCATGCTATCTTCTGCTATCCACACATATGCTTTGTGTGTGTGTGTATATAGTATGGTGTAGACAGCAGTAGGTCTTTCATCAGCCCTGCTGATGGATGCTATCATTCTATCAGCCTTTTTGATCCTCGTTCCAATTACACTTTAAGATAAACTAAGGTATGAAGACGTGAACGAGAATAATCTCTGGGAGTTTACTTGTGGTTTCCTGCATTTTTCTCGTAGATCTTTCCAAATGAAGCAGGGCAGATTTTCAATAAACACTTATAAACAATTGAATGACATGATGGATGAGTGGATACATGAATGAATAAATGGTCTAGCTAATGGCTAGCAGGCAGCAATAGAATCGAGTACATTAATTTAATTTGAGAGCCATTTGGCTCTCCAGTTCCACCATGCTCAGTCCCTTAGTCGTCATATCAGTACCAGTAAGAAAGCAATTTGGTCAGGCATGCAGAGATTTCTCAGGGAGGTGCATTTGGCAGAGAGGGAAGTGGGAATCCAGAACTTCCGCCCACTCCTAGAACACTTATACAGCCATTAATAAATTTTACAAACTAAAACTGAAGGTACAACTAACAGGAGAGATGGCCTATTTCCCTCTGCTCTCTCTACAGTGGAAGTCCATATTTTTACCCTTGATTGAGAATTATCTTACGTATTATAAAATTCACCCATTTAAAGTTCATAATTCAATGATTTTTAGTACATCCTCTGAGCTATGCTGCTATCACCATATTCTAATTTTAGAACATCTTTAGCACTCCAGAAAGAAACCATGGACCCATTAGTAGTCCCCCTTGATTCTGCCCTCCTGGCAGCTCTTAACAGTTATAATCCTCTGTTTGTCTCTGTGAATTTGCCTATTTTGAACATTTTACATAAATAGAATCAAACAATATGAGGGGTTTTGTTGTGATTGACTTCTTTCATTTAGCATAATGTCCACGTAGACATATTTTCATGATCTTAGATAGGAGTGAAATTGCTCTGTCACCTGTTAAAGTTACGTTTTGCATTTTGAGGAATCGCCAAAATCCTTGTAAAAGTAACTGCAATATTTTATATCCCCACTGGCAACGTATGAGAGTTCCAGTTTCTCCACTTTCCCACCAACATTTGTTTCTTTCCTTTCTTCTCTTCTCTTCGTTTTGTGCCGTAGTCACCCTAGTAGATATGAAGAGTATCTACCGTGGTTTTTATTTGCATTTCCCAGATGACAAACTGACAAATGATGTTCAGCATCTTTTCATGGGATTATTGTCCGTTTGTAGATTTTCTCTGGGAAAATGTCTATTCAAATCATTTGCACATTATTAAATTTTATTGTCTTTTCTTATTGTATTGTAAGGATTTTACATATTCTGCATACAGGTCCCAAGTACTATATATAATTTGTAAATATTTGTTCCTGTTCTTTTTGTTGTTTTTCTGTTTTCATGATGGTGGCCTTTGCCAGATCGACTTTAATTTTGATGAAGGTAAAACTGTGTATTTTTTTTTCTTTTATCCTTTGTGTTTTTGGTGGTGTATTTAGCCTGCCATCACCTAACCTAAGGACACGAAGACTTACTGATAGGTTTTCCTCTAGGAGCTACATAGTTTTAACTTCTACATTTAGGTCTTTGATACATTTTGAGTCCATTTTAGTATACGGTGTGATACATGGCCAACTTTATTCATTTCTATGTGGATACCCAGTTGTTCCAGCACCATTCATAACAAAGGCTTTTGATTTCCCCATTAAATTGTCCTGAAACTCTTGTCAAAATTCAGTTGGCAATAAGCAACATGGTTTATTTTTAGAGTCTCCATTCTGTTTCATTGATTTAAATCTATCCTTATGCTGGTAGCATCCTCTCTCAGTTACTGTTGTTTGTTTATTTATTTATTTATTCACTTATTTGTTTATTTGTAGTAGATTTTTAAAATCCAGAAGACTAATTCCTAAAACTAATTTTTTATTCAAGATTTGTTTTTTTATACTGGGTCCTTTCACTGCCATGTGAATTTTAAGATCAACTTAACAATTTTATTGAAAAATACTACTTAGAATTTGAATCTGTAGATCAGTTTGAGAAGTATTGCTACCTTAATAATGTTAAATATTCTGACCTGTGAACAATGTCTTTCCATTTATTTCAATCTTTAATTTCTTAAAACAATATCAGATAGTTGTTAGTATGCATGTCTTGAACTTCTTTTGTTAAATTTATTTCCAGGTATTTTATTCCTTATGTCAATATTATTAATGACTTTTTTCTAATTTTTTATTTATGCATCTATTCAATTCTCCTCTCTTTTTTATTAGCCTGGCTAGCGGTCTATCTACTTTGTTGATCTTTTTAAAAAACCAGCTCCTGGATGCATTAATTTTTTGAAGGGTTTCTGGTGTCTCTGTCTCTTTCAGTTCTGCTCTGATCTTAGTTATTTCTTGTCTTCTGCTAGCTTTTGAATTTGTTTGATCTTGCTCCTCTAGTTCTTTTAATTGTGATACTAGGGTGTAGATTTTAGATCTTATTTTTGTCTTTTTTATTCTAGTTGCTTTAGCCCATTTGGCATGCTATAGCAAAATATCATAAGCCGGGTGACTTATAAACAACAGAAATATATTTTGCACAGTTCTGGAGCCAGGGAAGTCCAAGATTCAGACACCAGATTGCTGGGTGTGTGGTGAAGGCTCATTTCCCCATAGGCAGGCATTTATCTTCTCACTGCATCCTTACATGGTGGAAGAGGCAAGGATACTTTCTCAGGCCACTTTATATGGGCTCCACCCTCATGAACTAATCACCTTCCAAAGACCACATCCCTGAATACCATTACCTTGGGGTTAGAATTTCAACATATGAATTTGGGGAAACACAAACATTTAAATCATAGAAGTAATATGCAAAATACAATTGATTAGAGTACCGATATTTTACCCTGCAAATGGGCTGAAGTAATTTGTTAGTTCTAGTAGCTTTAGCTATTAATGAATATGGGGTATTGACGTCTCCAGTTATTTTTATTGATTGTCTGTTTATCCCTTTACTTTATCAGAATTTGTTTCATGTATTTTGGAGCTGTACTGTTAGATGCATGTATGTTTATAATTGTTATGTCTTCTTGACTCATTGAACCTCTTCTCATCGTAAAATGTCCTTTTTGCTTCTAATTTTAAAACATTGCTTTCAGTCTTTTGTGTCTGATATTAGTGTAGTCACTTCAGCTCTCTTTTGGTTATTGATTGCATGGACTATTTTTCCATGCTTTCATTTTCAAATTATTCGTGGCTTTGAATTCAAAATGTATTTTTAGAGACCATTTAATATAATCATGATTGTTTCAAATCTATTATCTGCATTTGATTGGGATGTTTAATCAATTTCTATTTAATGTAATTATTGATATAATATTTATGCCTACAATTATGCCATTTATTTTCTATACATCTATCTTGTGTCTTCTTTATTCCTCTATTTCTCTATTTTTGCCATATTCTTGTTAAAAATATCATTCCCAGTATACCCTTTAGTTCCTTTATTTTGTCTTTTAATACTTTTAAATTTTTCTCTCATTGATTTCCCTGAAATTATGATTAGCTATTAACTTGAAGCAATCTAGTTCAGACTAATACTAACTTTGTTTCAAAAACAGATAAAAACTTAGTTACCATATTCTTCTATTTTGTCCAATTTTGTGCTATTATTGCTATACAAATTACTTCTTTATACCTTATAAGCTATTAGCATAGTGTTATAATTTTTTTTTAAAGAAAGAAAAAGAGAGGAAAGAAAGTGAGAGTGAAAGAAAGAAAAAAAAGACTGTAAGAGAGAATGAAAGAGGAAGAGAAAGAGAGAGAGAGAACAAGATTCTTGTTCTATTGCCCAGGCTAGAATGCAGTCTAAAAATAGGTATTAAAAACCTTTTTTATGCCAATAATTGTACTTAACAATGGAGACAGGAAGGAATAAGAGATGAAAATAACAAACAAGCAGCCAACCAATATTTTATTTAAAGCTGTGAAATGCTATGCAATTGCTGAGGAGTGATTTACTTCCAAT